>CM060951.1:49499548-49532048 GCA_030765055.1 Mantis religiosa | reverse complement strand
ATCTATCTATCTATCTATCTATCTATCTATCTATCTATCTATCTATCTATCTATCTATCTATCTATCTATCTATATCTATCTATCTATCTATCTATCTATCTATCTATCTTATCTATCTATCTATCTATCTATCTATCTATCTATCTATCTATCTATCTATCTATCTATCTATCTATCTATCTATCTATCTATCTATCTATCTATCTATCTATCTATCTATCTATCTATCTATCTATCTATCTATCTATCTATCTATCTATCTAATCTATCTATCTATCTATCTATATCTATCTATCTATCTATTTATTTATTTATTTATTTATTTATTTATTTTTTAGTCTTCCAGTCTGTTCGCTAGCACTGCGCTCTTCACGGCTGCTCGCCAAGAACTGAACTGGCTCGTCTACAGCAGCCCTTATATAGGAAGATCGCTGTTTCTGGAAGCTTTGCGGGCCGGAACATCATCCCGATTGTTCCAGACATCAGGGGGAGGGGAAAGAGACGGTATACTGGCTAGTGATGCTCTTCTAACCATCCCCTCCGTGAGCGCTACACAGATAAATGGGTTGGCGTGGGCTGGATGCTTCCCGTCTGACCCCTACCTGCCAGCTGGTTCTCTCGGGAATTCCGATGTCCGGGTGACAATATTCCCAGGAAAGTCATCTGATATTTAAAATACGTTAAATATTAATCATAATCCCTAGAAACATGTTTATGAAAAGAAAACGTTTCAGAAAACGTTACATGGAAAGTGTAGTCTGGGATGGGAGGGTTTTCTTGAAAATATTTTTTCTGTTTCCTTGGAAGAACTGAAGTTAAATAACAAGTTTTGTATTTAATCGACTTCAGTTTTTTAGTTATCTGTGCACACGCATTCATAATCACACGTTTTGGGTTCAAGGGGTCTCAAAACACGTATTTCCAGTGAAATATCTGTATGAAAAAGGTATATGAACTAAAACATGCGAAAGCTTTGACTTTAAATGTAATAAATTGTTTTAAAAAGGTAGAAAAACCTCTGATTTCAACCTCAAATTTGATTAAAACGACTGATTACATTCCTGTACAGCAGTTAAGTCCTCTTATGTCCACATCAGGAGAACCTTCAAGGAGAAAAAGGAAGAGAATTTCAGCTTTAGGTGTAGTATTGACAGGAGCACTTCATAAAGAAGCGCTTGAGAGACCTCCTAATACCTCTGGAGTCAAGGGTAAAATGAAAATCAATTTTGTTAAAGAGGGAAACAAAAGCTCTGAATAGAGTGTAGTAGTATGTGTGGAATCTCGCGAGGTAGACTGGATACAGTGCAATAACTGTAAAGGATGGCTTCATGAAGACTGCAAATATAAATGACTCTGCTTATTACTTTTGTGAGTGGTAAACCGCGGTTTGAACAGTGAAGCCCTTCTTTAGTAGCTGAAATTGTTGCAAAGTTTAGTTTGTTAAAGCTAATTTGCTATTATGAATATTAAAGGAATAAATTAAGTCTTATTGTGAGTTTCAGTAATTAAAGTGAATATTAAACCATATGACTCGATTAAAATGTATCTTAGCGATCCAAATTTTCACAACTTCTCAGACCAAATTACACACATTTGAGTCAAAATAGGGGCGTCCAGAAAGTAAGTTATGTTTCAATTTATCTCCGCTGCAGCGCTGCGATCGCAGTTCCGCACAAGCGCGGTAGACGCTCTGTTTCAAGGAGCGCCATTGTGAGATCGCTGTCCGCCACGTACGCTTTGTTGTGCTTGTTTACAATGTCGGTGTTGATTGAAAATCCCGCCGCTTGTGAAATCAGATCTGTGATTCGTCTTCTGAATGCTAGGAAAGTGAAACCAATTGAAATTTATCAGCAAATTCGCGATGTTTACGGACAAATTGCGATGAGTGATACAATGGTGAGAAGATGGGTCCGACAGTTCAATGAAGGAAGTGAAGGTAGTGAAGTGCACGATGAAGAACGAAGTGGGCGTCCATCTTTGGTTGCAGAAAAACTGGTTCACGCGAATGATGACAAGATCCAGGAAAACGGCAAGTTTACAATTAGTGCTCTCGCTATGGAATTTCACCAAATCTCACGATCACTAGTTCATGAAATTGTTACCGAAAAATTAAAATTTCCTAAACTTTGCTCACGTTGGGTGTCAAAGATTTATACTGAGCAATTCAAAACAAAACGGATGGGTAGTGCACTTCAGTTTTTGACCCGTTATGATGAAGGCGGCGAAGAATTTCTGACACAGATAGTCACAGGAGATGAAACTTGGGTTTCTTACGACACCCTTGAAAGTAAGCGTCAAGCAATGGAATGGAGGCGCACCATATCCCCAGCAAAGGTTAAGCCGAAACAAATCCTGACACTTCGAAAAATGATGTGCACAGTGTTCTGGGACAGTTAATGCCAGAGGTTCTACTCCCATTAGTCCTGGACCCGTAGGACCAAGGACCCGGGCGTCTTCGACCAGGGAGTTACTGAGCTGTCCCGAAAGGGTGCCCGGCGCCTTCATGAGGCGTTCCATAGGGCAAGACCTAGAGACTAACAAGTCCCCCCATCTGGTCCTGTGGACTCAAGACGGGATGGAAGTGGATACGCCACTTACGCGCGCCAACACCAAAATAGGAAGGCTACCGAACAACCTGGAGATCTAGCACATCTATGCTGGCTAGTACGCGGGAATATTGATGGCTTCCCTCAACCCCGTCCGGAGACGTACCCGATCTCTCACGGGTATCGGAAACCACTGCCGTCTCGAGTCCAACCCAATCCGAACAGCTCCCAGTCAGGGAGGGGCTTGAATGTTCGGCCCGAGGTTCCTCTAGTAACGCCAGAGGTGCCACGAGTGCTAGGGACCCGCAGCGCCCGCACCACGGCAGCTGAAGTGGACGGATCCCCTCAAGAAGTGTTTTGGGGCAATAAGTGCAAGGATCTACTCCCATCAGTCCTGGACCCTTAGGACCAGAACCCGGGCCTCTCGGGTTTTTACCATAGGACTGTACCTATTTTATAAACTGCCCCCCCCCCCCCGCTGCATAAGGCAGATAGACGGAAGTGGATACGCCACGTACGCGCTGGTCCTTAATGGACCGGCTACCAAATAACCTTGGTAGGGCTGCCGATGATGTAGCACACCAGCTACTAGCTCTGCAAGCTAGCACCCGGGACTTATGAGGCAACCCTCCACCCCCTCCGGGCGGCCGTAGCCTGGCCGGAGGTACCCAACTTCCCGTGGGTATCGGAAACACACTGTCCCCTCGAGACCAACCCAATCCGAACAACTTCCAGAGGGAGGGGCTCAAATGTTCGGCCTGAGGTTTCTCTAGTAACATCAGAGGTACCACAAGTGCTAGGGATCCACAGCGCCCGCACCACGGCAGCTTAAGGGGACGGATCCCCTCCCCTACGGGAAGTGTTCTGGGACAGGAGAGGCATCTTACTCGTTGGTTTCCTACCGCGTGGTCAAACAATGAAATCAGATGTTTATTGCGAGACACTTAGGAAATTGCACCGCGCAATACACAATAAGCGCCGTGGAATGCTTTCAAAAGTGTTGTGTTTCTTCACGACAACGCACGGCCACACACTGCAAATGCGACGAAAAACATCCTACAGGGATTTGGCTGGGACCAGTTTGACCACACCCCGTACAGCCCTGACCTCGCTTCTAGTGACTCATCTGTTTTTGCATCTTAAATCTTTCCTTGGCGGTCGACACTTCAACAATGACAATGAGCTGAAAGAAAATGTTTCCAACTGGTTGAAGACACAGGCGGCAAACTTCTATGAAGAAGGTATACAAAAACTTGTGCCTCGCTATGACAAATACCTAAAAAAATTCGGCAGTTACGTGGAAAAGTAGTTTAAACTTGTAGAATTTTGTGCAATAAATAATTTTTCTGTATCTGTACACAATTTAATTATATTACCAAACAGAACTTACTTTCTGGACGTACCTCGTATTTTAACTGTAATTATAATTTTTATATTAAGTGCCTGGTTCTAAAATATTAAGAACAGTTTAAGTTCTTCTCATTAATACATTAAAATAAGTTGTGCACCATAATGAAGATCCTTTAACGGTCATTAGCACTGCTAATGTTCCAAAGCTCTATTTGCTTAATAAAGCATTTTGCTGACCTGCTTCGATAATTTAAGAATAAGTAAAGGGGCAGGATTCGTGTTAATTTGAATGTCTTTGAGTGGAGGAAAAAACCTCTACGATAATTTAGGGACTCGTTTTATAAAACTTTATTTTTATAATTTATTGATAGCTTCAAGTTTGATAGTTTCAAACTTTTAAGTTTTATAACGCAAATATTTTTTCTATAACTGATTTTAAATCAACAATAATGGATTGCATGTTTAAGTTTTAACGAATTTCTTTAGGAATATTGAGGAACGCTTTTTAGTACTCCATATATTTTTATTGCACAAAAAGGACTGAATGTGGAAATATTAGAAGAGGTGTGAAATGAC
Source organism: Mantis religiosa (assembly GCA_030765055.1). Lineage (NCBI taxonomy): Eukaryota > Metazoa > Arthropoda > Insecta > Mantodea > Mantidae > Mantis > Mantis religiosa. The sequence goes on along the minus strand of CM060951.1, from coordinate 49,527,575 downwards.
TATTACTTTTCTGGTTTGATGTGCTAAGGGACATTAGAGCACGGTCACTTGTTAACGACAATCCTGTAGCCGTCGGCAAAGCCTAAAAGAGCAGTAATGAGGTTCTTGGAAGTTAAGATGGACAACATCAAATTTCAAAGGCAAGTCTTGAAGATACTTATCGAGATAACAGACTAAAATGGAGGGTTAATACACTCCTGGAAATGGAAATAAGAACACATTGACGCCGGTGTGTCAGACCCATCATACTTGCTCCGGACACTGCGAGAGGGCTGTACAAGCAATGATCACACGCACGGCACAGCGGACACACCAGGAACCGCGGTGTTGGCCCTCGAATGGAGCTAGCTACGCAGCATTTGGGCACCGCTGCCGTCAGTGTCAGCCAGTTTGCCGTGGCATACGGAGCTCCATCGCAGTCTTTAACACTGGTAGCATGCCGCGACATCGCGGACGTGAACCGTATGTGCAGTTGACGGACTTTGAGCGGGGGCGTATAGTGGGCATGCGGGAGGCCGGGTGGACGTACCACCGAATTGCTCAACACGTGGGGTGTGAGGTCTCCACAGTACATCGATGTTGTCGCCAGTGGTTGGCGGAAGGTGCACGTGCCCGTCGACCTGGGACCGGACTGCAGCGACGCACGGATGCACGCCAAGACCGTTGGATCCTACGCAGTGCCCTAGGGGTCCGCACCGCCACTTCCCAGCAAATTAGAGACACTGTTGCTCCTGGGGTATCGGCGAGGACCATTCGCAATCGTCTCCACGAAGCTGGGCCACGGTCCCGCGCACCGTTAGGCCGTCTTCCGCTCAAGCCCCAACATCGTGCAGCCCGCCTCCAGTGGTGTCGCGACAGGCGTGAATGGAGGGACGAATGGAGACGTGTCGTCTTCAGCGATGAGAGTCGCTTCTGCCTTGGTGCCAATGATGGTCGTATGCGTGTTTGGCGCAGTGCAGGTGAGTGCCACAATCAGGACTGCATACCACCGAGGCACACAGGGCCAACACCCGGCATCATGGTGTGGGGAGCGATCTCCTACACTGGCCGTACACCTCTGGTGATCGTCGAGGGGACACTGAATAGTGCACGGTACATCCAAACCGTCATCGAACCCATCGTTCTACCATTCTTAGACCGGCAAGGGAACTTGCTGTTCCAACAGGACAATGCACGTCCGCATGTATCCCGTGCCACCCAACGTGCTCTAGAAGGTGTAAGTCAACTACCCTGGCCAGCAAGATCTCCGGATCTGTCCCCCATTGAGCACGTTTGGGACTGGATGAAAGGTCGTCTCACGCGGTCTGCACGTCCAGCACGAACGCTGGTCCAACTGAGGCGCCAGCTGGAAATGGCATGGCAAGCCGTTCCACAGGACTACATCCAGCATCTCTACAATCGTCGCCATGGGAGAATAGCAGCCTGCATTGCTGCGAAAGGTGGATATACACGGTACTAGTGCCGACATTGTGCATGCTCTGTCGCCTGTGTCTATGTGCCTATGGTTCTGTCAGTGTGGTCATGTGATATATCTGACCCCAGGAATGTCTCAATAAAGTTTCCCCTTCCTGGGACAATGAATTCACGGTGTTCTTATTTCAATTTCCAGGAGTGTATTAGAATGTGCTCTAGGCCCATGTTCCAATGCTGCATCAAAGAACAAAGAACGTTCAGAACAAACTAGCTGAGGAGGAAGAATTGCGTTTATCTACTCCGGTGACATTTGATGCAATAAAATGGCAAAGCTTTGATGTCAGTGTGTTTGATGGCTCCCACTGAGTTATATGAACATAGCATCTGATGTCGTTGTCGTTAGGATGAGAATTAGGCCTACTGTCCTACATTCCAAACAAGAGTGCCTCTCACTGTAAATGTACTCTTTGTACGAGGCCTGTTCAATAAAGAATGATCACATTTTTTTGACAACGTAACTTTACTCATCCTCATAATTTTGATGGTCCTTCTCAAAATAGTCTCCCCTGAATACGATCCACTTGTCCCGGCGTTTCTGCCAGTCTTCAAAGATATGCTGGAAACTATTTTTGAGATATCCTTTAAAATCGCCTCCACAGCCTTCACCACTGCTTCTGATGATGGATAGTGCCTCCCCACGTTTTCTGAAAGCTAGGAAAGTGACACCAATTGAAATTTATCGGCAAATTTGCAATGTTTACGGACAAATTCCGATGAGTGATACAATGGTGAGAAGATGGGTCCGACAGTTCAATGAAGACGTAGTGAAGTGCACGATGAAGAACGAAGTGGGCGTCCATCTTTGGTTACAGAAGAACTGGTTCACGCGATTAATGACAAGATCCAGGAAGACCGCAAGTTTACAATTAGTGCTCTCACTATGGAATTTTCCCAAATCTCATTATCTAGTTCATGAAATTGTTACAGAAAAACTGAAAGAAAATGTTTCCAACTGGTTGAAGACACAGGCGGCAAACTTCTATGAAGAATGTATACAAAACTTCTACCTCGCTATGACAAATGGCTGCAAAATTTCGGCAGTAATGTGGAAGAGTAGTTTGAGGGCTGTAAAATTTTGTGCAATAAATATTTTATCTGTATCTTTACACAATTTAATTTTATTACCAAACAGAACTTACTTTCTGGACGTATCTCGTTTATAGCAACATATATGTTGCCGCAACTTTGGAGCATCGAAACCCACAACAACGGAGGAATCTTGCTACAGCGTTGTCTGAAATATGGCGAATAGCAAAACAGTATCCCTTTATTGATTTATTCAGCTTTTTCAAGTAATAGTCGCTAGATATCTCATAAGTTAGCTGTATCTCCCATATTCGTTAAAAATTTCAAGAGTGGCAACATATCTTTTAGTCCTTCAATTTATTAATACTCGTACATTGTGGGTTGACTCTTAATGAGATCCACAGCACGACATTCATTTCCAAATATTCTGAAAACTTAGTTGATTTAACGTAAGACATGAATGGCAATGTAGGATAAGAATTATTACCTTAAGGCGGTTTTACCGATGTTAGACGTACTTTAAATAATTATCAATATTATTATGAAATACTTATGACATTCGTTGGTTGTCTCTGCATATATTGTATTAATAATTTGTAGGGGTGTCTGTAGTGTAACACTTCATAAAAGCTAAGTTCTTTCCTGGAAGCCGATTGAACTGATTCACTGAAGTGAAATCACAATGAGATTGGAATCCATCATCAAATGTATTCGGCATCCACGTTTCTAGGACAAATAAAAATGAAGATAGAAAAAAGACCGGAAAATATATTCCAGTATCTTATCTCACTGTTATTCGAGTTTAGTTTCGCAACTGGTTGACACTTTTATTACGGAGAAAGCTTTCACATTTGTATTCCTCGATGATGGAGGACAAGAATTTTGGAACTACGTCCACCAAATTCATAGCCAACTTGAACAATGTGGAAACCCTCCCTTCCCAAACTAGTTTCTACTCTTCTAAAGTATAATTCATATAATAAATGTTACGCAAATGTTTACAAAATACGAGGGTGGGTCAAAAAGTAACGCCTCCTATATTTTTTTCTTTTAATTGCCAAGAAAATTGATTCCAATTTACATAGCTTGAAAACTACAACAATGACGATTAATTTGTCACTATTCAATATAATCTCCGTCCTTTTCCACAGTTTTGGTCCACCTCTTAACTAGGGCATGTATTCCAGTGTGGTAAAACACACGGTCTTGCTTCCTAAGCCATTGACAAACGGACGTTTTCACAGCCTCCTCATCTTCAAAATGAATCCCACGATGAGCTTCCTTTAGTGTCCCGAACAGATGGAAATCTGATGGTGCCAGGTCAGGGCTGTATGGGGGTGAGGTAAGACTTGCCCTCCCAATTTCTCAATTTCTGCAGTGGTGTAACGGCTCGTGTGTGGTCTTGCATTGTCATGCAAAAGAACAACATCCGCCACAGATTTTGTTGGGCGAACGCGGCGAAGAAGTGCTTTCAGCTTTTTGAGAGTTCTGATGTATTGGACAGAATTTATTGTGCATCCCTGCTCCAGAAATCAATCATAAGCATACCCTCTGCATCCAAAAACATTGTCGCCATAACTTTTCCTGACGGCCGCTGAGTTTTTTTTTTTTTTTTTTTCGGTGACGTTGTGTGATGCTATTCCATACACTGCCTCTTTGATTCAGGTTCAAAAAGTGAACCAACGTTTCGTCTTCAGTAACAACTGTTTCCAGAAGCTCCTCTCCCTCCAAATTAAAGCTATGCAGGTGTTCCGAGGCTATTGTTTTCCTTGTTTCTTTGTTTTGGGCGGTTAACATTCTTGGTACCCAACGTGAACAAACTTTTGAGTAACCCAGTTGTTGAATAATCGTCATCACACTGCCTGTACTGAGGCAGGTAATGCGACACAATTCACCTGTTGTTACCCGGCGATCACCACGAATGATGTCATTGACTCGCTGAATGTTGCAGTCACCGGCCTGCCGCTTCGCTTTTCATCTGCCAATGGTGTTCGTCCTTCAGCTTCGTTACAGCGACGAACCCATCGTGTAACAGTGCTGACATCCACCATTGCATCACCATACACATTTTTTAGCCTTTCGTGAATGCGAATTGGCGTTTCACCTTCCGCAGTCAAAAATTCAATCACAGAACGCTGTCTAATACGAATGTCGATGTCAGACATTTTGCAAGAGGATGCAGTGCCGCCACCTGTTGAAATAGGGAGTTACTACTGCAGGGGATTGCAGAAGAAGGTTTGAGGAATTGCGCCAAATTCAAAGTTTTCACATAATTTGCTTATTTAAGTGAAAAAAATTAGGAGGCATTACTTTTTTTACCCATCCTTGTAAATCCAAGTGTGCAGGCCAGTGAATGATAGTTGGACTTCATTTCGCGACTTTCATTTCAGAATAAAAATTTACACAACAATAATAAAAACATAAATAGCAAAATATGAATGACGATCAATATCTCTAATTTTTTTTACTCCGAAAGCGATCCTTTGGTAATCTAGACCATCCTTTGGTTTATTTGGTACATCGACCTTCTGTAGCACATTTTATACAAAAATGTAGTAGTATCATTCAGCCAATTTATGGAATACAAGATCGTTGCTGGAGGAAACCACCACTCCCTTTCCATGTAAGATATTTTATCCGACTAGTCATGAAACTGTCTGCTGCCATTTCAGAACATCTGCATCTCATTACAAAGGATCAAGCTGGAGAAAGCCTTTCCCGCAAAGCCCGTCTCTCGCTGTGCCAGCATTGCAATCACCATTCTGGAAAATATCCTATTCACAGAATCAAAAGGATTGTATGTATGCGTATTTTCTTTCTGTTAAGCATTTTCTCAAATTATTCTAAACCAGTTCGTGCATAGCTGATGGTATTGCTGTTGACCAGCATTAAATAAAATGAAAATAAATTAGTAAAAATTTTATTGTGCTGTGGAATAATGTGATAAAGAAGACCATATTTTATGACCAGTTCTTTTTTTCTGTCCCTTAACTTATAGAAAGGAATAAATTTAACTCTAGATTTCAATGAATGTACTCGTATGTGGACATTTTGAGTTGTCCCTTTTACCATGCGCTGTCAAACCGTTGTCGGTCAATCTATGAAAATCTTTACTAAAAAGAACATTTGAATATGGTTTCCTAATTCAGCCATATGCCATCTATAATGGGCACTTAGTAATGTGTGCCAAATACAAAATATATCTTAATATGATAATAAACCAAATTAATTAAAATAATTGTTTCCATCAGTTCGAATTATATGATCTGTCTCCTATGAATGGTGGAGGTTACAAGTGTGTAAATAGTCTAATCTCAGTTGGAAAATTGGAATTTGTTGTTGAGACCTGTGAAGGGATATTGTAACCTCGATTCAAACATTTTCGATGCCAATAATCTTGTGATTTAATTCTATATACACATCTAGGTAAGTTTAACGATAATTTTATCTACTACAGGGTGTATTGTGGCTTTCTTTGCTGTTTCATCTAATGTATCATTCTCTCTAGTGCCCTAACGTGATGGTAGCCTTGCTAAAACTTTTCTTATTTCCGTTACAAATTTTGTTTTGTAGCTCTCGCCGTGGTCGAGTTGATGACGATGATGATGGTGCTTTAGGGCACTCAACAGCGTGGTCATCAGCGCCCTGGGAGAGCTAAGAATCATGCTGAAACTGGTTAAAACGAAAGCTAAAATACACTAATCATAAATAAAACATACCCTTCTACGTCAAGGTCTAAAATGATGATGATGATGATGATGATGATGATGATGATGATGATGATGATGATGATGATGATGTAGGTATAAGGGCACTCAACGGGGTGGTCATTAGCGCCCTTTTAAAAACTAATGGCAATAAATACCATGTACAAGGTGGCTAAAAATGTCCAAACAACACACTAAAGTTAAAACGGACAATAAATAAAACAGCCGAATAAAATGCACAAAAACCTATCGGTCATTAAATTCTAAAACGATCGTTTAAAACAGTTTAAAAACCTTGGTCATTGCCGTCTCGTCACCCGCAAGTATCTCCACCAAGCTGGCCGGCAGCTGGAGGGAAATGCGATACGTGCTAAACTAAAACATTCTAAAAGGACGTGTCGGACTGTCAGGTTGGACAGACCGGAGCAGGGTCCCCGTTTAATTTAAAACTATGTGTAAAATGGCAGTGACCAATACGTAAACGAGCTAAAATAACTTCTTCCCGACGGGATCGCCGACAGGAGGTCACCCAATTAATTGGAAGCTCCTTCACTGTTCTGAGCTTGTTGCCACGCAGAGCAAACCACTCATTGCGCCAGCACGAAAGGGCCGCCCTGCGCACAACAAGCCCGAAGTCTTCCGCAGTTAGAAAAGGTATGACAACACTGGGTGCCATGGTGGTCACCTTAGAGAGTCAGCCATGTCGTTCCCGCGCAGGCCCACGTGACCAGGAACCCAGGCACACACCACGCTAACGCCAGAGGCGTGAAAAACATGTAGGGCGTCCTGTATACGCTGTAGAGTCTGTTTAGTTAACGCATGTGCAGTTTGGAGTCAAAGGAACCCGAGCCTCCCGCCCACTAATGACCGTCATAAATCTATCGCCACACTTCAGAAATGGAACACCGTCGTTGAGGGCCAATATAAACCCTGATTTTCTCAAAGTGACAGCCGCATGTCTACTCCACGTGGAGTCTCAGTTGCCAAAGTTCCAACTTCCAGTTGACCTGTTTCATTACGTGCAGAAATTCGTTGTGTCACGACGTGGAGACCGTGGGAGTGAAATGCAGTGTTAATGCAAATCAAGTAGTAGATAACTTTCAGTAACGTGAAAATAATCAAAGTGAAGACAGTGTGAATAACTGGGCCGAGTTATATTACCAGAAAAGCCACAAAAACAAAGTTATAACGGGAACTGTTTCTAAGCAAATTCAAGCGCTTGTTTTGAACACATAGAAATATGTGCTGACAAATAATCTTGGTAAGGGTCGTGCAATGAACCTGATGATAAATGTTGGGTATTCACAGAAATACAGTAAGAAATATTGTGACGAAAGTAATACCAATGACGCCGATCTAGTGTGAAAACAAAAGGAAACGTTTCTCTAAAGTAGATAATTTCACATGCAATTTAATTCGTCGAGAAATTTATAGATTCTATGCAAAAGGGAGAGCGCCCACCTTAGACGAATTGGTTGCACATTTGCAAGAAATTTGTGATTTTCCTTACGGGCATTGCACTTTGCGCGGTCTCCTAAAGGAGCTGGGTTTGAAATACCGGACTTCGAACAAGTTAAGGGTTATTATGGAATCCTGTAGAATTGTAGCTTGACGATATATATATATATCAAAACTAAGGAAGTTTCGCAGTAATGGACATAAGATAATTTATTTTGACGAAACCTCGTACGATACCCATGATGTATCGAGAGAGGTGGCAACCTTGCAGAACGGACTGCGAGAAGGAGGGCTGTCTTGTAAAACGATTATAAGGGTTCGTCAAAGGCAGCAGCCGACGTGCAGACGCGTTAACTAAACAGACTCTACAATAGGGTGTTGGTTGCACAGCTCACGAAGGCTCTGAAGTGCGCTGAGGGAATCGCTAAGTATAAGGCAATCACCCAAATTCTTGCAGCGAACATGTTCAATGGCTCGATATGGTGGTCGAGTAGTTAGACCGCTCGACTGTCACCTAGGTGGCCCGGGTTCTATCCCAGGCGACAAAGAGGTTGGTGGTTTTGCTCCGGGATCTTCGGTTTGCCCCACCCATCCTCTTACTATCATCCACTTCTCTTATCCTCTTATCCCAGTTATTGGGCTGGTCCCTCAATTCTGTTTCCTGAGTGCTTCGGATTCCCTCAACCCGCCTTTCTGTGGTTAAGTGGAACTCGGATCTGCTAACACCGTGCTCGGAGGAAAAAAAGTCGTTTTATATCGTATCATCCACTTGCCCACAGCAATTCAAACTATGACTAAGGGCATATGTAACGTTTGGTGCACAGAAAAACAACGATCCGTAAAATAGCTACGACACACTGAATGATAACTTTCTATTTCAGTAGATGTTAACTCCCGATGCAGTTTAAACCAAAATAAGCTTGCTGAACCTAAAATACATAAGCAGAAAATTTGGACCGGATGGAATCCCATTTAGCCATTCAAGCATATGTTTAACAAGAAGTGACGATTCTACCTTGTTTCCATTTAGACAAGCGGGAATATTTCGCAACAAACACATGCAACGTACCAGAGATGTGGCAATTCTATATAATTGTAAGAAACAGGGCAGGGGTGAAAATGTTATTGCCCCGGCTGTGCAACCTCAACAAGTAGATCAATAGTGCCAACCTTCTCTTTGTGGTCGGATCCGCGTTATCCTTGAGAAGATATTATCCAGACACTACCTCCCTTATAATCACGGTTGCTTGTCAACAGCACACTCCTCTTTGATAAACTTAGTGCAAAACAAGGTTTTAATAACAAAACGGCTCCGTTTCTCCCGCTTTTGCTTGTTATATCTTGCTCCGCTGTTGTGGAGTTTAGTTTATTGTTATTATCTTCGTGTGCTATATGTGTACTTTGGCCTTTGTCACAATAATGCTTTGTCAAGCACTTCTATAGTATTTCGTTCAATAATGTTCCTCTACAGAAGGTGAAGTATGACGTCCCAGACTCAATTTATATTGAGGCGGTCTTCATACCATACTTTACATGATTTTCATATATTCATAGGTGCAAGCTGGGGTGATTTCTTTTTCATTAGAATTTCCGACCAGCATTTCATGTCTCTCAAATCGCTTAGCTTTATAAAGATTAATTTGTAAGCACTATAAATCGCTCTATTAATGGAAACTAGGAGAAACTTCATCCTAAAAGACATACAAGGGTGTGTCAAAAAGTAATTCCTAATATTTTTTCCTTAAATAAGTAAGTTATGTGAAAACTTTGAATTTGGCGCAATTCCTTAAACCTTCTTCTCCAATCCCCTGCAGTAGTAACTTCCTAAGTCAACAGGTGGCAACACTGCATCCTCTTGCAAAATGGCTGACATCGACATTCGTATTAGACAGCGTTCTGCGATTAAATTTTTGACTGCGGAAGGTGAAACGCCAATTCGCATTCACGAAAGGCTAAAAAATGTATATGGTGATGCAATGGTGGATGTCAGCACTGTTAGACGATGGGTTCGTCGCTGTAACGAAGCTGAAGGACAAACACCATTGGCAGATGAAAAGCGAAGCGGCAGGCCGGTGACTGCAGTGACTCCATGCAACATTCAGCGAGTCGATGACATCATTTGTGGTGATCGCCGAGTAACAACAGGTGAATTGTGTCGCATTACCTCCCTAAATAAAGGCAGTGTGATGACGATTATTCAGCAACTGGGTTACTCAAAAGTTTGCTCACGTTAGGCACCAAGAATGTTAACCGCCCAAAACAAAGAAACAAGGAAAACAGTAGCCTCCATACACTTACAGCCCTTCAGTTTGTAGGGAGAGGTGTTTCTGTAAAAAACTGATACTGTAGACGAAACGTGGGTTCATTTTTTTGAACCTGAATCATAGAGGCACTCATTGGAATGACAACACACAACGTCACCAAAGAAAAAAGAATTCAAAACTCAACGGTCGGTTATGGCGACAGTGTTTTGGGATTTAGAGGGTGTGCTTATGATTGATATTTTGGAGCAGGGATGCCAATAAATTCTGTCCAATACGTCAGAACTCTCACAAAGCTGAAAGCACGTCTTCAACGTGTTCGCCCAATAAAAACTATGGCAGATGTTCTTCTTTTGCATGACAATGCAAGACCACACACCAGTCGTTACACCACTGCAGAAATTGAGAAATCGGGATGGCAATTCTTACCTCACCCCCATACAGCCCTGACCTGGCACCATCAGACTTACATCTGTTCGGGCCACTAAAGGAAGCTCATCGTGGTACTCATTTTGAAGATGAGGAGGCTGTGAAAATGTCCGTGCGTCAATGGCTTAGGAAGCAAGACCGTGTGTTTTACCACACTGGAATACATGCCCTAGTTAAAAGGTGGACCAAAATTGTGGAAAAGGACAGAGATTATATTGAATAGTGACAAATTAATCGTCATTGTTTTAGTTTTCAAACTATGTAAATTGGATTCAATTTTCTTGGCAATTGAAAGAGAAAAAAATAGGAGGCATTACTTTTTGAGCAACCCTCGTACTTAGAGGCAAAAATATTGACGACCTAGAGTCATCCACATCAGATGGGACATTTAAAGTTTCAAAAGCAACAATTATGATAAAGCTACAGTTCTGGGGAAATTATTTGGAATTAAGCAAAAATGGCGACAAACACTATCGCGATTATTGAATCAGTATTAAACGGAGGGGCCCTTCCAGCATATTTAAAAATAAAATAAAGTAAAATAAAAACAACACATTGAATTCCAAGGAGTCCGTTTTATTGCATCTAGAACATGTTCAAGATTATAATTAAAAACAGACTAGAGGAATCAAGTAGAATGAAATATCTAATGAGCAAGCTGGCTTTGCAAGTAAAATATGTCTTGATCATATATTCATAATTAGATATTGTTGAGCAAATGTAAGCTAGACGGAAAGAAGTGCACTTTGCATCGAGCTTGAAAAGACATACGATTCAGTCCTCAGATACATTCTTTGAAGGTCCTTACAGAGATTCGAAATTCCAGAGCCATTTATTCATCTTATAAAGTAATTATATGATTGCCGTTTCTGTTTAAAGATAGAACATATACTATCTATAGAGTTTTGCATAACTAAACATTTGAGACAAGTTTGGACAGTCACTAATAGTACTCAAATACATTTGGAAGATGGTTCTAGAAAATGAGATAACGCATGGCACAAAATAGGTATAGAAATTAATAAAAGGGCTAAAATAGGTAAAACCTGAAGCTTTCCTGGCGACGAATACGCTCACTTTCTTCTCGGGCAGCCAACCAGGTGAAAAGATTAGATACCAAAGTTTCGGAAGTTAGCATTTGTTTAATGCAACCTGAGAAGTCTGAGCTGGCAGAGGATTGTTTTGATAACGACCATAAAACCAATTTTCGGGAGGCTTATTTTTGTTTTTGTTTTTAGGCTTTATATTTTTGTTTGATATACCTGGTGCCGGTACAATGGACCCGACTTACAGGCTCTATATTTGCATGATATTACAGTTTTCAGTTTTTGTTGGTTTTGACGTCATGGCTTTACATAAAGCCCATACGGCGTCCGTTTATGGGCGAACCGAGAACAGCTTTAGTTAGTTCGTTTTCTTTTAGGTGCTCCAGTTTTTCCTTGAATTTTATGTTTCGGGAGACAACCATCTTGGCAAAATGCAACAGTTACTAGGAGCGGAGAATTAAGGAAGCTTTGGCGATTTCCTCTTAAAGGAGAAGGCTTAATCGTGATGCTACATTTCAGTTCAGCTCCTCTTGGAAACCGACCTTAAAATGGAAATCCGTCGAATTAAGAAGCAAATATCAATACAACTTGATAATCAAGTTAAGTAGTTACGTTTCTTTGACACAATTTTCTATACTCACGCCATCTCCTGACCTGGCATTTAATTCACTGAAAACAGTCTTTTGTTCATTAATACGAATTTTGATAGTATTTTGTCTTTGTTTATAGTTGTGTTATATCCAGTATTTCATTTGTGGTTATAACATTTTATAAATATCCTGATGAGGGGAGAGATGCACACTCCCAAAACATTGATATCTAATCATCTTTTTACCTGGCTGGCTGCCCGAGAATAAAGTGAGTGTAATAGAAGAGCTATCTATAACTTACTATTAACTGACGACTGGTCATAATGGACCTAAGTTAAAAATATATTGTAACTATGTTACGTTAAGTTTCTTTTATTTTGGACAAGAGATGAAACTACATTTTGAAAGCATATTGTACGATCATTGGAGGACCTGATGAGATTGTTTCGAAACGCCACCGAACGAATATAGCTGTTTCGTAGTTTATAACTCACCTAGTCCAAATTTCGGTATCGCAGCTTCCAAATTCTCTTAGGTGTAATTTTATGCAGCATTAAGTATTACATTATTTTATGATTAGGCAGAACAGGAACCACTCGTGTGCGAACCTCTGTTATTGGGACGCACCGACCACTGAAACTAAAGCATTGCTCCTTGCTTTTTATCAATGACCCTAGCCTCCCTTTCAGGTAATGGGGCAAAGGGCAGCTACTTGTGGAAAATGTCGGTAATGACTCGGATAGTTCCCTTTTTTACGTTAAGTCATATCGGACGCTGAATTGAAGTGGGTGAAATGATGCTCAAATGAGTCCAGGGTCCATGAAGTTTACAGTTACCCTACATTCATCTTGAAGGATAAAGGAAAACCCCGAAAAAACCTTATCCAAGTAACTCACCCTGACCGAGATTCGAACTCGGGACCTCTTGAACGTGAGACAGACATGCTACCATCTACGCTACCGAGGCGGACAGGACAGTTCCAAGGTTGCTCATTTTGTTATGAACTGAATTATACAGTGTGAATTGGAAACCACAGGTTTCCGATAAAATAATGTAAGAAAGGGATGATAAAACCATATAAATTATTAATAACAATTGGGAATAAATTATATATGAAATAAAGTAAAAAATAAATATTGTAATCGGAATAACGTTCAAATTAAATAAATATAAGGAAAAAGTTACCTTAAGCTAGAACGGGCAGACGAGGCCGGATACGTACACAATAGGAAAATAGAAGCCCAAAATTCCTTCACCACCACGGAGCCTCACATAATAACGAGGTTTAAGGAAAATATGTAGAGGCAGGATGCTGCACCGTTATGACGCCAAAGAGTCATACAACTTTAGGAGGTGGACTCGTGACTGCTACCCAGTTGAAGGTGAATGGAAATGGCCAATAAGGTAAAATCGTAGAAATAAACTCCTCCAATAAAATGTAGCGTAAACCACGTGATAGGCGTGAAATAGAGAACAAATAGAAAATGGATGGAGATAGAGAAACAAATCTAGGAGGAAGCCGAGAGTAGGGCGAGATGAGAAGCGTCACTCGGTTGGTTACAACGAAAGGGAGAACACGCGTTAGTTTAATATCTAATGGCGAGGTAATAGTGGAGCTAGATCTCAATTTTGGTGGGATTAAATATTCTCAAACAGAGAAGGCGACAGAACGTTAGTGAGAGCAAGTGAGAAAAGCCAAGCAATCAGACAAGTAAGATCTGTGAGGATAAACAATCCACGGGAAATTGAAGCAGTACTTTTCATTGGCTGGTAATAACTGCTGGACCCTGAGAGAGTACTCTTGCTCACCGACACGTAATCCTTAACCATCCTGCCATACCACACCAAAAAGCCACACCAAGAGAAATTTCCCACACCGAGTGCTTTCTGTAAAATCAACAACTTCCTTTTCAGTTACAAATGCTTTATTTAGTATTATTAAACACAGTGAAATAAAATGCTTGACTCATTGCATACGGCATTTAGTTGTGGTTAACTTTATTTAAAATTCTTTGATACTGTTCTCTGTTATTTTTATCATCTAATGCTTCCATTCTCAATCTCATTAATATTAACTTCCCTCTTAAAGGTTTAAGTTGCAGATGTCCACCTGCCGTCATCGACTGTTATAATGGAATTATGGAAGACGTTAAAAACCCATAAACAATAGCATCTTTATTGCGGTTTCATAAAGCATAGGAATTCTTGATGGTTACAAGCTATCGTGGAGTATGCCGTTATGTTTACAATCAGCTACAGCAGGCGGTACGCTGTGTCAATTACCAGCGATAGCTCCGATAGAGCGAGGCACACGGCGGTGTTCCTGTAACTGTCTAATCCATACTCAGTCTGGAGGTTCTTTATTCGGCTATATGAGCTGTAAAAACTATATGTGTCGCATAGAAGATGAGCAACTACTTCTATATATTTTTTCAGTGTCGTTTTGAAACGCTCGATTAATAATGCAGAGGGTCAATAACAAGAACCAGGCTGTGTGAAGTGATAGTAATAAGTTTAATTAAGAGATGATTAATAGACAGGAAAAGACAAAAAATTGTCAAATAGCAAAAATAGATATAGAATAAACAAGTAAAGAAAATTAGGAACCACCAGTAAGGGAAATAATAATACTTTTCTAATGAGAGAGGAGGGAGATGAGGAATTTACTCTTACTACGAGGTGTGTCCGTAAAATAGTCTCCAAGGCGTTGGAGCCATCAGGAACGCTATTACGCGAGATCCGGCAAGACTGGCGTGTAAATTGGTGTCACTCCTTCAAATCCCCACCACAACCAATCCGTTGCAACCATTTGTCTTGGATGGGCAGCCATTTGCGGTGGAGCTTCCTATCACTTCCGCCACCAAGTGCGAGTCGCATGCAGTGATCCGTTTTCGGAGTGCCAAGGGCACTACCCCCACTGAAATTCATCGTCAGTTATGCGAAGTCTATGGGCCTCAGTGTATGGACGTCCAAAACATGCGAAAGTGGATCAGAGAGTTCAAAGACGGACGTACAGACGTCTATGACGAAACGCGTTCTGGTCAGCCTTCGGTTTCAGCTGAAGCAATTGCAGCAAGAAATGCTTAAAGATCAGCGTGTGACAGTTCGCCAGCTGTACGAACTTATCCCTGAAGTCAGTAAGACTACGACTGACAAGATTTTGACCGAACATTTGTATTATTGCATGGTGTGTGCGAGGTGGGTCTTCAAAATATTCACCGAAGACTGACCTCCTGGCCCAGTTCTGATGGGACATCCTCACCTATCCCCCTACAGACCAGACTTAACACCTATGATTATTATCTGTTTCCTGAGTTGAAGTCACACCTACGTGGAACATATTTCCAGAACGACGATGATTTGAAAAACGAGGTTGAGCGCTACCTGCGCAACTTGGCGGAAGAGTGCTATGACAATGGTATACAAAAACCGCCACAGCGAATACAAAAGTACAGCGATCGCAATGGTGATTACGTTGGAAAATAGCTGTAAGTTCCGCCTTTACATCAATGTAACATTCATTCACAATAAACATATTTTCTATGTTAAATAAAATTGGAGAGCTTACTTTACGGACACGCCTCATAGAAAGAAGGAACCATATAAATTTATTAAAGGTTTGTCGTAAGGCTAAAAGGGCCCGTGCCTAACTCACTACGCTTACACCAAAACATACCCCAAAGTCTTTACTGCGTTTTCCATGTTGGAAAACTGAACGCAGTTTTCAACTCCTAAAGTGGAACCTACAGGGAGTGTAGACGGTATTGTAGTCTATAGAAAACGAAACTACTGAAACTCACTAAGAGCCAACTGTGGCATATTAACCCCATTATAGTGCTCTCCGGCAACTTTTGTTTACATTGTCTCTGTTCTGTTGATGTCAGTATCACCAACTGCTCCAAAACATTAATCATGGAAAACATGTAGCTATAGTTGGTGTTAACTGTGACCGTTAAGTTGGCGGTAAGAGGATTATCTAGTACCACCTCAAAATGTTGAGTTTAAAGCAAATAATACTTGGTTGGGTTGAAGCCATTGTATTTCAGAATACCTTCATTTGGAATTGGTTTAATTATTACATACGTGTTTTGCACTTTATAATTATCTGTAAAATAAAACGTTTACGTTAAAGGGAATACGTTACAATGTTTAATGCTAGTGTGTTGATTTAAAACCAGATTCATTTGCTGACTCACTTGCAACTAGCAATTCCCATTGTAAGATGAGCAGTACTTTGTTTTACTTCTTAGTCGGCTACTTTTAATTTTTGGAACTGCTATACCTTCCTGCTTAGACAACACCCGTGAGATCTCGTCCGGTCTTGAGAGATCCTTACAACCCTTCCCTTTATTCTGAGCTGTGGTAGCCAAATGGACCTGGAACATTCTTAGACGCATGATGTAATTGAGCCGTCCAGCATCTATACTGGCATGTCAAATAAAACAATGCTTCCTTAAGAGATACAATAACATTTAAACAAGAAATACATTCCTAACATTTCCCATTCTAGTTTGATATACGGCAAGATGCTTTATGGAAACTCTTCAATATGTAACCGCAGTATCAGGCAACGATTAGGAGGCGGCGAATTAATTCAAATCAGATAAATTAATGAAAATGCTTTGCTAAACTAATATAAAAATCTTGTTATATTAATATGAAATTAGAATGGATAGAGTAATGATTAAAATAGTAGTTGACTTAAAGAATAAGAAGGGAAGTATATAATTTAATATAACATATATACTAGCATCCAGGCAAGGAAGAGAAAATATTCTTGTAAAATTCTGCACACCTCGAAGAGACAGGAAGAGAGGGTCGTTACCTTCTTTGTGCTAGTAGAGGTTCCAGGAATGTGTTGGGACAAAAGGTTTTCCTAAATTGCGGCGGAGCACGAACGCTAAAGGGATTTACTTCGCTGATTTGATAACGATGTATACCGTTACAAACAACTCAGGGTAGGCGTTCCCCAACTCAGGGTGGGCTGAACGTCAATGAGTTAGATGAGTTTTGTAAACCAATGTGAAAATTCGAAATAAATGAGAAACCAATAATGGTGTAACATTTGAGAAGGGTGAGCCAGTTTGGTCATGTGATAAAGTTAGAAAGGGGATCAAAACAAGTTTCGAACTGAATCGTGAAGTAAGAAAATCTTACTTAAAAGGTGATACTACGACAGGAAGGACGTGTTCATGCACGTCAAGAAGCAGAAGCGAAGATTTATAAGTCTGAAATGTAGGGAAGTTAAGAATAGCGCAACCAGCGTAAGTGGAAGCAGCATTAGAAGTTTATTAGAGCAAAGTAGTCGCTGTATAAAGAAATAGAAACCGCGCGGAAGAAACTTTAAACAAGTAATACAGGGTTTCCAGTAAATTGAATATATGTTAGGAAATTTACTAACAGATGGTCACTGATACAAGTCGATAAGCAAACTTAGTAAGAATTAAACCAAATAATTTTTGCAATGAACCAAGTGTTATTAATACGACTGAGTAGCCAACAACCACCAAAATCCATTTCCTAGAACCATTCACCTGAGGATAAGAGAACTTATAGCTCCAATTAGAACCCAATCAATTTAACACTGGTATGCGGGTTTGTCGCTAATAGCAAAAATTTATTTTACTTCTGAAAGATTTGCAATGTTTGACCTTATAATTTGCCGACCCTAAGATTTACTCGCTGGCTCAGGTCCCATGGCCATACGCCTTTGTTTAATTTTACACGTTACACCAAATTGTTTGTCAGTTTGCTGTAGGGCGATGGTATAGTCTCTCAAACACTTCCAGACCATGGCCTTTAATTGTGCTTAAAGATAACATCCTACATTAATAACTTACTGGTATGCATAACAATTCTTGCAGAAGGAAATTCCGGTTCACGAGTAGTGCTCAAAAAACAACAGTGTCGTTAAAAGCAATATATTTGTTTTCTGCTCTATGTAATTGCATCAAGCCGCCTATTTACTTAAGGCTGTTCAGATTTAAAAAATCACTCTGACCGTGGCAGGAGCGCTGCGCAGAGCAAGTTCAGTGGTGGGGTTGCCATCTCTCTGTCCGTGAACTCGCACATGCTTTTCCGTGCATTTACCCTAGATGTGCTGTCTTCACCACAACTTTCGAGTCACGTCTACCCGTATGCCAGTTTTGGTCCATTCTGTGAATTTCATTTCCTCGGAACCACCTAATATGTCGGAGGTATATAAACCTTGGTACCAATAAAAAGCTGGGAAGAAATATGAGGCCGGAACAGGAGAATTCTCCAAAAGCTTGAAGAATTTTGATGAGGAGGAGTATGCTACATAATATCATAACAAAATCACTAAGGTACTATATTACTCTCGCTACTATGTAAGTAAGCATGGGAGGTATTGTACTCCACTCAAAATTCAATATTGGGGTCTTCCAAACATAATTTCAGGTGAAATCTTGACATCAAATTTTTGGGAACATGGTAGGAAAGTAAATCTACTACAGATAAATTGAGTTTCTCTGTAAGCGTTTATGCTTCCCCTACTAATAGTATAGCCATTAGCTTATAGTAATCAAAATGAGATGCAAGTTAATCTCTAAGGAATCGCCTCAATTAAGCCTCAGCACTTCTCCCTAAATGCTTAAATATTAAGTCAAAGATCGATATCATCCAGTAGCTCATAAAAGCTTCTACTAGTGCTACCTCTGGAAGTCAGTTACTCTATAACAATGCACCAAATATAGGAAACAGCATGAAGAATACCTCCAGTAGGTTTAATACCGCCAAAAAGAAGAAAATGTTGTACTTTCAGCTAGAATTAATGTGTAGTGTTTAACGACCACTTTTATCGCATGCGACGTCGCAGACGGTCTCACTGATGGTACACGGATGAAGAAAGAGCACCGGTGGAATGAGATGACTGGGAAACCGGAGAGCACAGAGAAAACCCGCCCCAGGCCCATGTTGTCCACCACAAATCTCACCTTGCGGTCACTTGGGATCAAACCCGGACCGCTTTGGTAAGAACCACGTGGTCTAAGGTTCAGCTTGCAAAGCAGAATGAAACATATGAAGGTGGGACTAAAACATAGTAGGTCCAAAAATAATATACGAGCATTATCTCAGCGATTGTGGATAATGTAAATCAACCAATCTATTTGAATTTACGAGTTTAAACCCTTCATGAGCACATAAAAATGCCTGGAAATCCTAGCCCGCTTTTTATCATTGTTTTGAACATTTTATAACAGGTACTGTACTACCATTTTCGAAATCACGTCCTATTTACAGATGTAGCATTATCTACGTTTCCTTTTATTTTGCCATTTCTCTTAGATTGGTGTTACATTTTTACTTACTCTACTAGGTATATTAAATACTAGGTAGATGAAATATGACATTTCAACTTATCATTCGATAGAAAAATTTCTACAGAGGTACATCTTTCGAATTGCGCCGTGGCGTAGCGGGCTAAGGCAACATGCCTTGGTCTTCGATCCCACCCATGGGGTCCGGATTTTAGGTCCCGGGTATAGGACCGGTGCCCACTCAGCATCGTGAGGAAAGTGAGGAGCTTACGCTAGGTAAGCGGCCCTGGTCACGAAAACCAACATTCCGGCTGGGGGATGCCGAGATGCTGGCCACATCTCCTCTCCGTATCGGTTGGATGATCGTCCACCTCTGCCTTGCGTAAGTGGGCGTGAGGCCGACAGTCGGGTTGGTAGGCCTTGGCCCTCTAAGGGCTGTCGCGCCATGGGTTATTAATATGTTACATCTTTCGAATAAATGTAAATGCGTTCGTATGTGGTGTGTGTGTTTGTATATATGTGTCTCTGCAAGAATGCGTTTGCCTCTGAACAATACATCTCAAAAACGGAAAGTCCTTTAAAGACCAAACTATTATTTATACTTTTAAAAAAGCAGCGATTGAAGAAATTGTGAAAAGAACACGAGAGTAATCTACTTAGATTTGAAAATAAATGTGGTAAATATTAATGGTTGACGCCGAATTAAATGACTGTGTTTAACAGGAAAGTGAAAGAGCAAGGTATATAGTAAATATGTGCTTCTATTCTATGGAACTTGAATGGAGGTTGATAATCTAAACTTCATCAAGTTTCTGTGAAATTTAGTAGCCAGAACTAAGCTGCAACGTCATGAAAATATCTTCATCAAAATATCTATATTATGTAAAATAATCAGTCATTTTTAAGAAAATAAAAAATGTTGAAAGATGTTCCATGTTATGTAAAGATTGGAGTCGGGATATTTTCTTGAAAACCTTCGTACTCATATCGCACCATTGTAACAGAAAGAGCCCACCCCGGTGCCGTATATGGTACCGTGTCTGCATCACTCTCAAGAGATCCCGAGTTCGAATTTCGGTCAGGGTAACTTATCTTTTTCCGGGTTTTCTCTTATCCTCAAAGAATAATGTCGGGTAACTGTAACCTATATGGACCCTGGACTCATTTGAGCATCATTTCGCCAATATGATTCATCGTACGATATATGAAGCGATAAATGTTTTGAGCAGGGTAGAGCAATTCTTGCCTTCGCGCAGGACAGAATTAGAAGACCGTCTTAATCGGCCGCCGGCCACGGACTGTCTGTCCTCACTGTGCAAGGCTGAGTGTGTGTCACTTTCACCTCTCGAAAACCCTCTTTATTCACCCAAAACTCCTTTGTGACTATTTTGTCCATTGTAATTATTAGTGTCGGTCATGCCATTATTACGGGTCCGAAGAATACCTTTTCAAACGGAGTCAAGTGTTATCCATTTAGAACCCTACTAGGGACACTGTTTCTTACATTTCTTTTGTTAAAGCAACTATTCAACCCAATGCACCTGCCTGCACGTGTTGTAACAAAGATACACAATTTCTTTGAAATCCATTACGATGGTTTACTTATTGCATTCCTTAATTTCGATATCATATGACAACATTGGAGGACGTAAAAAAACAATGGAGATTTTAAATACCAAATTTTGTTTAACCGACAGTTATGCTATTCACAGAATCGACACGCACAGGCAATTTTGTATGTGGAAACGTAGAGTCAGAATGAAAAATTCAATGCCATAGCCGGGATTTGAACCACGGATCTTCTGGTTCAGCCGCACCACCATTGTGCTACTATGGCCAACGTGCCGATATGACATTAAATTCTCCAACTGACTCGTATTTTCCCGGTTCAAATCCCGGCTATGGCATTGAACTTTAAATTCTCACTCTACATTTCCACAATTTAGCCTACACACGGCCAGTGTGAAAGAAAAATTAATTTCCAATTTTTTATGTGTTCTGCATTTCTCTAACCATTATTAAACAAATATTCCTATAAAACTTGTTGCACTATCTACTTCGTGTTAACAAGTAAAACATTTATATAAATGGTTTACTATATATTTCTCTCTAAAACAATCGGAATAAACACAATATCATTCTGCGATAGTATCATATTTCAAGAGCGGGGACTCTATGTGTTGGCTTTGAAACTTCGTTCATTTTATATGGTCAAAAGAAATAAAGTAACTTCGTCCCATTTCAGGAAAGTAAGGATATTAAAATATTCAAACTAATAGGGAATACCTCAGGAATATTTGACTTAAAAATAATAATAATGCGTTTGAAATTTGCTGTACTTTAATGAGATCTAATCTCTTATAGTTTACAGTCATTTAGAATGAAGAGTTTTCAGAAGTCATTTACAGAAAGTAAAAAATATTTTCTTTTTTCATTTGTCATGAAAAATATATTAAAGGTATGGTAATTTTATAAAAAAGAATATCAGAGCCACTTTTGAAACAGTCTGAATCTTAAAAATAGGTTTCCATATAAAGTGTACCTTAAGATGAAAATTTTCTTTTAAATCTTTGTGTCGCTTTCTTGGAAGAAAATGAACTTATTTAGCAAATTTTTCGTTTTCAACGCAAACAATGTAAAGAGAGAATAACACACACTCACACATGCATTCTCTTTCTCTTCTAAAAATTAAAAAAACTGTTTTGTTTTTATTCGTCTCTAACCATGTCATTTCAGTGAAATATTAGTGTCGGATTTTCGGCGGAATATACGAGGCGTGTCTGTAAAATAAGGTCTATAAGGTGCTGGAGCCGTGAGGAACGCTATTATGCGAGATCCGGTAATACCAGCGTGTAGCTAAGTTTCAACCCTTCAAATCCCTGCTACAAGGAATCCTTTGCAACCATTAGTCTTGGCTAGGCAACCGTTTGCGATGGAGCTTCCCATCACTTCCGCCGCCAAGTGCGAGTTGCATGCAGTGATCCGTTTTCTGAGTGCCAAGGGCATTACCCCCACTGAAATTCATCGTTAGCTATACGAAGTCTATGGGCCACAGTGTATGGACGTCAAAAACGTGCGAAAGTGGGTCAGAGAGTTCAAAGACGGAAGTACACACGCCCATGACGATCAGCCGAAACAATTGCAAAAGTGGAGCAAGAAATGCTTAAAGATCGGCGTGTGAAAGTTCGCGATCTGTGCGAACTTATCCCTGACGTCAGTAAGACCACGATTTTCATGATTTTGACCGATAATTCTCATTATTACAATATGTTTGCGAGTCGGGTCTCCAAAATGCTCACCGAAGACCACAAACGGCAACGTGTTGAAGCGGCCCACCGATTCCTGGAGCACTATGCAGAACAGGGCGAGGAATTGTTGGATTTAATTGTCACTGGCGATGAAACCTGGGTGCACTACACAACACCAGAAACTAAAGAACGTTCTCATAGTGGCGGCATTCGAATTCGCCGAAGCCGCGAAGATTCAAACAGACAGTTTCTGCCGGCAAAGTGTTGGCCAGTGTGTTCTGGGACTGAAAAGGTTATTGTTGTGCGAGTTTATGCCTACCGGCACAACAATAAACGCCGCTAGGTGTGGGAATACTGACGAAGGTAGTGATTTTTCATCACGACAACGCTCGTCTCCACACTGCACATGCAATGGCTGATCTCCTGGCCCAGTTCGGATAGGAAATCCTCACCCATACCCCCTACAGTCCAGACTTATCACCTAGTGATTATCATCTGTTTCCTGTGTAGAACTCACACCTAGGTGGAACACATTTCCAGACCGACGATGATTTGAAAAACGAGGTTGAGTGCTACCTGCGCAACTTGGCGGGAGAGTTCTATGACAAGGGTATACAAAAACTGCAAAGTGCATGCAAAAGTGCATCGATTGTAATGGTGATTACGTTGAAAAATAGCTGTAAGTTACGCATTTCCATCAATGTAACATTCATTGACAAAAAACATATTTTATATATTAAATAAAATTGGAGACCTTATTTTACAGACACGACTCCTAGTACTTGCTCTGCTTTCTGCTGGTAAATAGTAAAAATAAATAAGTATATGTTTTTGGGTGGGGTGCAGGGGTCTCAGAATACATACTTCCGGCAAAATCTCATTATCAAGTTTTTAGTGAAATGCAATACTACTTCTACTTACTGTATGTGGAAGAGGAAGCAATCAGCCAGCTGAGTATTTTACGGTTAAAAGTAATTCGAAATAACTGCACTTCGCTAGCTAATAGCAATAAAATTGCGAAATACGATAGTGGAAGCTAAATGATCCGTGCACTTGGTTTCTGTTGATCTTTCAAATTGCTTTTCTTTCCTTCAGTACTTCTAAAGTTTGGCTTTTCCAATAATGAGAGCCATTTTGGTTTTAAATAAAAATAGGGATGATGGTTTTCCAATTATCGAAAGACAATTCAGTGATAAAATCCTTTTTGCTTTTTAGTTGGATGATGACCTTGCAGAAACAACCCGACTATTGCAAGTATAAGGTTCATAAAGAAGTTCAAACATGTGAATGTGCTTCACGGAGCCCTTATTTTCAAAAATTAACACTTGAGACACCATACAACATATAAGATTTAGAAATAATAACGGATTCGTTTTGTTAGTTTGGCAGAACTTATTAAAATTAGCTACAAGAAAGCTTCATACTTTAAACTTAAACCTTTAAATTTATATAAAGGAAAATCTCCCTGAAACAATGTTTTGTATCATCTTTTGGAGATGTTGAACTTCTAGTTTGAAAATATTGTAATGAATGATTCTTTGTCACAGAGGAGAGGCAGTTATTTGGAGGTACTAGTAATACAGTAATTTCTGAGCTGACAAGTTTATATATGTGAAACAACGTTGTATATCGTAAGTGAAATGTGGATTTGAGTGTGACACTGACAAATGCGATATTAAATTTTTGTATAAAGGTAGGAAAAGGAACACTGATATTTTCTGACCCACGAAAGAAAGTATAAATAGTTTTTTTATTTTGGGCAAAATGTGTATCAATTACTTGTTTATAAGTGGAAACGTAGAGCCAGACTGAAAAATTCAATGCCATAGCCGGGATTTGAACCACGGATCTTCTGGTTGCTGTCCAGCCGCTCTCACCCTTGAGCTGCTATGGCCAACATGCCGACATGACATAAAATTCTCCAACTGGCTTGTGTTTTTCCCGGTAAACCACTTAGGAATTCTCTATTAAACACACGAGACAACTACCTTAATGGCGACTTACAACATATAAGTACTTTAAGGCCCGGGCTTTATAGTTAACCACTATTAGGTCAATTAATGGAAATTAATTTTTCTTTCACACTGGCCGTGTGTAGGCTAAATTGTCGAAACGTTTAGCCATACTGAAAGATCCGTGGTTCAAATCCCGGCTATGGCACTGAATTTTTCAGTCTGGTTCTACGTTTCCACAATTTAGCCTACACACGGCCAATGTGAAAGAACAATTAATTTCCATTCTTTAGAAGTGTTTGTAGACAACTTTAATTTATTGTTAATACTGATTTATATGAAATTCAAAACTTACGTGTTGTACAATCTTATTGCATTAGAAAATTTCTAAAATCATACAAAAATCACAGGTATTATCTTATCAAGCTAAAATGTAGGATAATAAAGCACTGTATATTTCAGTAGCAATTAAATATGTTTTCCTAAGTACAAAAACAATACAAATTGGTTTTGCCAGCTAGTGTACAGTTTTTTTAGTAAAATAAAACCTGAAGCTTTCCTGGCAACGAATACGCTCACTTTCTTCTCGGGCAGTCAGCCAGGTGAAAAGATGATTAGATATCAACGTTTCGGGAGTGTGCATCTCTCCCGTCATCAGGATATTTATAAAATGTTATAACCACAAATGAAATACTGGATATAACACAACTATAAACAAAGACATAACACTATCAAAATTTGCATTACTGAACAAAAGACTGTTCTCAGGAAATTAAATGCCAGGTTAGGAAATGGCGTGAGTATAGAAAATTGTGTCAAAGGAACGTAACTACTTAACTTGGTTATCAAACTGTATTGATCTTTGCTTCTTAATTCGACGGATTTCCATTTTAAGACCGGTTTCCAAGAGGAGCTGAACTGAAATCGAGCATCACTATTAAGCCAACACCAACTCCAATACTCAGACCATAATACGAGAATCGATTGCAGGAAAAATGGCGGCGCTGGTGGCCCAGCTTGTTATGTTGTGGTTACATCTACAGAGTAAAGTGTGTGTTTTTTTACTTTGATTGTGTGTTTGAAGAATTAATGTAATTCATATTACAGTGGCAATTAGTGACTAACGAGTTAGTTTATAGTTGAGTATTTAACATAAGGTGATAACGTTTGCCTAAATATATACTGTGAAGCATTGTCGAAATGCATCGTTGCTGTGTTCCCAGCTGCAATCTAATTATGGTAGTATACCTCACACGACATTTAAATTTCCAAAGGTAAAATCATAATGGGATAAGTGGACCAGGAACATACATCGTAAAGATTTTAAAGTAAATGACAAAACTGTAGTTCGTATTCATCATTTTGAACAGTGCTTTGAGGTTAAGGAAGATATCTTTCCAGTAAATGATGGTGAACCAATTCGTGCCCTTCGAAAAGTACCAAAATTAATAGATGGTGCCTACCCCACGATTTTTAAGAATCAGCCATCCTATCACACATTAGAGCTCAACCAGAAAAGACGAAATCCTGAAGAATGCATCCAACACATTTTACAGAGAGTAAAGATAATTTTAATATTTGGTGTGCACAAGATATTATTGACAGTTTTGAACCGAAGTGGTGAGGAGATTTTAACCCATTGATAGTCATTAGTAAAGACGATTAGTTACGTTCTTTTCTATAACATTCAAGATCCCAGCTTCACTGATGTTCCTTGACTTAGTGAGTTTCAAAGTATTTCATAACCTAGAAGAAATATTATGAACCTACCAGTGGAAAATTTTAAATGGATCTTGCAGTGTAAGGGAACTGACACCTTCAAACGTGACAACTGGAGTAAACTGGACAATCTGGTGAGTTCTCTTAAATATTATAGTATAAGCAGTACCTATATCCTTAACAGAAAAGGTTACTATGTAAACAATATAAAATAAACTTTAGCACTTGCTACAGACGATAGGATGATACAGTCTAATAAGAAAAGTTTGCTGTGTTTAATGCTTATGAGCTGGAAGTATAAGGTGGAAAATGCATAGTACTGGTCGTGCTACTATATAATGTGATAAGCTCTTAGGATTTGTCGTGATGCTCTTTATTTATGTTATTACACGTTTTAGTTGAAAGTATAACGTGATAAATGCTTAGGAGTTACCTCGCTGCTCCGTTAATATGGATTATATTATGTCCATTGTGTATAGTTTTCTATTCTGCGTAACCAGAGTCACTGGGCTTCGACGGGCGCCATCTTGGAATCTGTATTATGGTCTGAGTATTGGAGTTGTTGTTGATTAAGCGTGCTCCTTTCAGAGGAAATCGCCAAAGCTTCCTTAATTTTCCGATCCCAGTAACTGTTGCATTTTGCCAAGATTGTCGTCTGCCGAAAATTGGCTCTATGGTCGTTATCAAAACATAATGTTTTGATAAAACAATGTTACCGTATATATGACAAACCGGAAGGACCATCGCTACTAGAATAATCGAACATGAACGGAGCATTCGTTTAATACAACCTGAGAAGTCTGGGCTGGCAGAGCATTGTTTTGATAACGACCATAGAGCCAAATTTCGGGAGACGACCATCTTAGCAAAATGCAACAGTTACTGGGAGCGGAGAATTAAGGAGGCTTTGGCGATTTCCTCTGAAAGGACCACGCTTAATCGTGATGCTGGATTCCAGTTCAGCTCCTCTTGGAAACCGGTCTTAAAAATGGAAATCTATCGAATTAAGAAGCAAAGATCAATACAGTTTGATAATCAAGTAGTTACGTTTCTTTGACACAATTTTCTATACTCACACCATCTTCTGACCTTGCATTTAATTTACTGAAACAGTCTTTTGTTCAGTAATGAGAATTTTGATAGTGTTTTGTCTTTGTTTATAGTTGTGTTATATCCAGTGTTTCATTTGTGGTTATAACATTTTATAAATATCCTGATGATGGGAGAGATGCACACTCCCGAAACGTCGATATCTAATCATCTTTTCACCTGGCTGGCTGCCCAAGAAGAAAGTGAGCCTTTTTTTTGTGTTTCCTGGAAAAATGAAACAAAGGGTATTCAACGTTAGCTTACTGAAGTCTTCAATTAGAAGCTAAAAAGCATATAATCGGTCATTTGTGATGTTACCTTACTGTTAAAAGCTGCAAAATTGCTAGAAAGCAAAAGAGCAGATAATTGCCTTTCCGTTGTAGCAAAAGGGGGGATTCCATTAATCTTTAAGCCCTGTTTACTTTAAAATTTTGCTGCATACGCTTTCATGAATGGAATAACAGATTACGAAGATAAAGGAAATAATATTTTTGCCTGTCAGATAGCTGTCAGCTGTTAAAAAAATATAACTCGACTAATTAGCCCTCCGTGAGTATTTGTGAAGGATTTCCTTCTCCATTTTTAAAACTGAAAAAGCAAGTTTTCATTTTTCTACTGTTAAACAGTTAGTGATAATATTTATATATGCTTTATGTTAAATTTATGTGTCATTCATGTAAGTACTTTAAGAATATTTCTGGCTCCTAACATATCCCTTCAATTGATAATAATCATACATTTGAAACCTT
>CM060951.1:49387048-49494548 GCA_030765055.1 Mantis religiosa | reverse complement strand
TTTAGATTCTTTCAAAAACAAGTCGTATATGTTAATTAATTTTATAAATATATACGAGGGCTGTTCAATAAAGAATGACCATAATTTTTATGGACATAACTTTTCGCACTAAAATTCAATTTTATTATATTCTGTTAGATTAACGTGAAACAAAGACGCCGCAGTAGTTTCATTATTGGTACACCTGGTTCCCACCTTGAGAACCAGGCAAGATCAGACATGTTCAGTATCGCCTACCGCTGCAATGGAGGTAACACGCAGTTAAAGTTGATGTTAGAGGAAGATCCGGAATTTCTATCAAACGTAATCACTGCTGATGTAACTTGGCTACATCATTTTGATCCTGAGAGCAAACAGCAAAGCTCAGTGTAGAAATCTCCTTCATCACCAACCCCCAAAAAGCAAAAGTGGTTACTTCTGCTGGGAAAGTTATGGTCATCTCATTCTTTGATATTCATGGAATGGTTTATCAGTATGTTGTACCTGCACACACATCAGTAACTGGACAATACTACAGGGACGTCCTGAAAATATTGCAAGTCCATATCAGGCGCAAAAAACCACATTTCCATGAAGGAGGCTGGATGCTGCACCATAATAATGCGCGGCCGCATGTTGCCAATGTTGTTGCTGAATATCTTGCAAAAATCAACGTTAAGTGCATCCGTCACCCTACCTATAGTCTGGATTTAGCCCCATGTGACTTTTTTCTATTCCCTAACTTGAAGAAACGCCTTCGTGGGAGGCATTATACATTATCAGAAGCAGTGGTGAAGGCTGCGGAGGCGATTTTGAAGGATGTCTCAAAAATGGTTTCCAGCATGTCTTTGAAGACTAGCAGAAACGCTGGAACAAGTGCATCGCATTCAGGGGAGACTATTTTGAGAAGAACCATAAAAATTATGAGGATAAGTAAATGTACGTTGTCAAAAAGGTTGTAATCTTTCTTTATTTAACAGGCCTCGTACTATGTATAATTTGCGCTTTCTCTGCCTTTTTGATTTAGGCATTCCATTCATCGTAACTGAAGGCGAGACATTTATAGCTAGAAATTATGGGGCCAGTGGGCTACCTGGATGAACTCTTCAACAATCTGCAGTGGTCCAGCAACATTTAAACTTTAAGCTCGACATTCTTATCCATTTAGAGAAGAAAAAACCACGGTTGCTAAATCCTTACAAAAAATTTTCCACATTTACTAAGATTTTCCTTGTGAAATCATAATATTGCAGTGTGCTCTTCGTTTATTGTGGCTTCAAACAGCTGAAGGACGGAGATGGCCATCCGAAATATTTGTAATATTTACCGCTAGTCAGAGCGTGCTGATCATGTTGCAACACCGAGCACTGGGCAATAGCACTTGAATTTTCAATAGTTAATTATGGTAAGATGTGCCAGTAGGAGAAGCTCCTCAGCTCAAATTCAAACCAGGTTGATGAAGTTTCCGACAAATTCAATATGTCTTATCTGATAACTATGGTACAAACAAGTGAATGCTCACTATAATTTACTTTCGTCATAATTGCAGAAAAGAAGAATACGTTAAAAGCGTTGATAATCAAATGTTATGTAACACTTAAGCACATGCTAGTTAGACATATTGTATATTAGGATGTTTCAAAACGACTCGGAACGAACATATAGAAGCAATTGCTCAGCTTTTATGTGACACATAGAGATAGTTTTAACGCCAATAGAGCCGCATAAAAATGCTCCAGAATGAGTATGGATTAGGCAGTGACAAGAACAATGACGCGTGCCTCACGCTATCGCAGGTATAAGTCTCACGCCGTGTCGCGTGCTGTAACTGTAAACATACCGGCATACTCCGCAATAGCTTGCTACTATCAAGAATTTCTTTGGCTCATGAAACCGCAGTAAAGAATCTATTGCTTAATTATTGCTTATGAGTGTTTAACATGTTCCAACATTCCGTTATAGCAGTCCATGATGGCAAATAAGCTAGTGGACATATGCAACTTATACCTTTTATAGGGAGGTTAATGTGAGTGAGGTTGAGGATGGAAGCATTAAATGATAAACAGAACAGGAAACATGAAAGAATTCTAGATAAATTAACCAAAATTAAATGACTTAAGCAATGAGACGAGGATTTTATTTCACGCATTTGTTCACACTAAATAAAGTATTTGTAACTGAAAAGGAAGCTGTTTTTTTTTTGTTTTTGTTTTTGTAATTTACGTCCTGTGATTTACGTCCTCCAACGTTAAGTCATATCGGACGGTGAATGAATTGGGTGAAATGATGCTAAAATGAGTCCAGGGTCCGTGGAGCTCAGGGTTACCCGACATTCATCTTGAAGGATAAGGGAAAATCCCGGAAAAACCTTATACAGGTAACTTACCCTGACTGAGATTCGAACTCGGGACCCCTTGAACGTGAGGCAGAAACCGGCTTCAGTAGCGTGGTGGTAGCATGTCTGCCTCACGTTCAAGAGGTCCAGAGTTCGAATCTCGGTCAGGGTGAGTTACCTGTATAAGGTTTATCCGGGTTTTTTCCTTATCCTTCAAGACGAATGTCGGGGACTCTAAGCTCCATGGTCCCTGGACTCATTTGAGCATCATTTCATCCAATTCATTCACCATCCGATATGACAACTTTGGAGGACGTAAATTACAAACAAACAAAAAATCCGCGAGGCAGACATGCTACTACCATCTACGCTACCGAGGTGGGCAAGGAAGCTGTTGATATTTACAATAAGTGATTGAAAGTATTGTGTAGCTATAATTAAGATCATAACAAACTGCTCTGAAATTAAACAAGTAAATATTATCATTGATGTAACTATGTTTACAATTCATATTTTTAATGAAACTAAATTAATCTTGAGTTCGTTTCACTCCCTTCAGCTCTTCCATCCATCAAAACCATATCCGTCACTTAGGCGTTCGTATAGCGCTCCATATTGCTTGGATTTGCTATCTAAGTATGCACAAAGTCGTCCCTCTTAGGATGGAATGTGTAGTTTTACACTGAAGAACAACCTTGCAGCTGCCCGAGTTATTAGTTGACTTTCTCACAAATAACTACCCTTTGCCCTATTACCTGAAAACTACGCTAGGGTCACTGATAAATTGCAAGGAGTAATGTTTTTGTTTTCGTGGCCGGTGCGTCCCAATAACAAGTTTTGAGGTTGGCACACCAATGGTTCCTGGGCTGCCTAGTCACAAAATAATGTAATATTTAATGCTGCATAAAATTACACCCAACACACCGTAATTCGGACTAGTTAAGTTACAAACTACGCAACGGCAACTCCGAAAAATAAAAACGTTCTTCAGATAACTCAAGATAACTCATTCTAGTCTAGAATCGAAGTCAGGACTTCTTTATTTTGAGGTAGACATGCTACCACCATGCTACTAGGAGAGCTCTCATCACATTCCTTATAGATTGCTCAGTACAACTTTAGAGGTTTTGTAATTTGTGAAGAACTTTTGAGGCATGTATTAATCACTGTTCTCAGACATTTTGCCTTGGTCAGCTCTATTCACCAATCCGCCATTAACTAAAATAAAAGAGTCTTTACTGTTTGCCCTGCGAAGGAAAATTATTTATATTTTCACCGAGCTCATTAGTAGCTTGACGTCAGATGGCAATTGAGGGAGTTCTTAAAGAAAAATTCTTTTATGTTTCTGTGTTACTGCCTCAAATGAAGAAACTTCTTTCAGAGTTGTTTTCTTTTACATCGTTAATATCTTACTTTACTATTAACTATAGTGCATATTAAATTCATATCGAAATACATATTGTGGAACGTTGAATTCATCTCTGGGAAAACCTGTAGATAAATTTATATAATTAAGAATCCAGGAAGCTTTATTAAGGTGAGTGAATACTGAAGACTACCCATTCTAAATTAGCTGATGAAATTATTTTACATAAATATATATTAACTTTTTTTCTTATTCTTTTGTAATACTGTCTCCTTTTGACGAAGTGCTCACTGAGGTGCTTGATCGTCTACTCACACAGAAAGGCAAAGTTCAACTTAGGTAAATAAAGATGTATATGGATAACGTAGCTTTGAAAAACAACCATAAAATCTATGTAAGTGATCATATCCTTAGAATCACTGTAAAAATCAACTTGTGTTAACATGGGCAAACAACTCAACGAGATTGCCCTGGGATAAAATGTGAAGCTCCTTTGGGAGGTACCGGTTCGATATATAACTGATTGGCAATACAAATCATATTTTTTTCCTTGTTTCCCCCGATCGATAGGTAAATACTGTTTCCTTGCTATCATTGCTAATAAATTCCTTTTATTTGTGTTACCTGAACAGTTTCAGGGTTGTGGGTTCAGGCGATTGGTGAGTTGCTGCAGAAATTTGTACTGTGGAAAGATTTGTTCTTGATGCTTAGGGGAATCATTGGTGTCCCTTCCTTCCTAGGAGTGACTCGTTTATACCGGGGCTCCAGGTTGCGTGTGGCTAAGTCATGACTTGCTGGCATTAGGATGGTGTTGTATTGGAATATTTAGGAACCCCTAACCTGCCAGTGCAAATCATCATCGAGTCTGGTCATTCTTTGGTCTCCTCTTCAGCCCTTTCTCCCATAGGTCGTGTTGGAAATATAAAGGATCAACTATGGACTATATGAAATGTTGTGCTCCAGTTACTGTAAGCCTCAGCTTCTGACTATTCCTAACTCCTATTCCACCACATGGCAGCAGTTCCGCATTATAAGTTAAATATTCTAGAATTTAGTGAAGATGTTGGGCAAGGCACAACAGGTCGTCTGTTCGTTAGTGAACACCATATTGTTGGATAAACATAATGTTAGTTGAACTATTCACAAAATATGTTCCACTAAGGCTTTGAAGGAAACCTCCCACCCAAATGTATTCTTTACGTGTGATTTTTACATTTTTTTTTTCCTCACAACTTTTAAAATTATTTTGATTAAAGTATATTTTACATATTCAATATAATTATGTCCCAAATAAAATTTATATCTTGAATTTTCCGTAAATAACTTGTAAGGATCTCTTCAGTTTGTAGGATTTCGTATAATTATATATAGTTAACCATAACAAACACGTAATATCTCCCGAAAAAGATTGATACTAAAACGCACAATTTATTTTAAAGGCATTTTTGTGGTAGCAACTATTTTTGAGATTCGTTGTTATTTGGTTAAATTTTTCAGTACTTAATTCTTGAAAAACTTATTACTTTAGTTTGCTTCTCGCGTTATCACGGAAAGTGTTTAGAATTTCAAGGCTAGCTCCTAACATTTAAATATCAAGTTGGTTTCTATTACATCCCTTGCACCTACAACAGAATGTACAAAATAATGAAGTATTTTAACAAAGGCGTTTTCTAGATCACATGAAGAAGATAAGTTTTGCCCCCCTCGGTAGCGTAGATGGTAGCGTGTCTGCCTCACGTTCAAGAGGTTCCGAGTTCGAATCTCGGTTAGGGTGAGTTACCTGGATAAGGTTTTTTCCGGGGTTTCCATTATCCTGAAAGACGAATGTCGGGTAACTCAAGCTCTATGGACTTCGGACTCATTTGAGCAGCATTTCACCCATTTCATTCGTCATCCGATATGAAAACGTTGGAGGACGTAAATTACACATAAAAGATAAGTTTTCTTAAGTTACATAAAACAAACGATAGTGAGTGGAGAAAGCAACAGGAATGGAAGACTAGCACCTGTTTTTCGATAAATTCAGAAAGAAAGGAGTATTGTCTTGAATTGAAACGATTCATGTGGTTCAGCAGAATAATTAAATTCACAATTAAAGTTAAAGAATTGAAGCTTGAGAATTCTCTTATCACGATATGTTGTCATTCACGATAAACCGAAACATACGATAGCCAATCGCAAGGAGGGCATGAAGTACGTATTTAAGTTAATATAGAATTGCGTAGCGACCACCGAGAATGCTTATGATAAAGGAGGTTATGTAAATGTATGCAATAAACAAGAACTAGCTACTCAGTTAAAGAACATTAAACTCTCATAGAAAGCACCATCTATTATTAGATTTGGTTTGCTTCGATAGTTATAGATTATCCCTGGCTCGTGAAGATACATAGAAACGCAGCTAGTCACCATATGGTAATGGGAAATCTGATGCAAGATGGGAGCATGATCACATAGTGAAAAACGTTCTATGATTGACTGTGTTTGTCATTGGCATAAACTCAAAAGCTTGGACATTGTGAAATGTTAAAACACTCTTTATTACAGTAAAAATATGTTTTGTGCAACCCTGACAGCAGCAACAAGACGAGACATTTACATACAGCAGTCTTCAAGGTCGTCTCTTTACATCGCCACATGTAAAAAAAAAAGGAATTCATGGCGGCACAGTTAAATAAACCTCACACAACCCACACAGCTGCACGACACTACTAACTCGGCACGATAGGCACAGCACGGTACTGGTAGGCTGCATTAGCCCGAAGATTGTTGCTACGTGCCCACCCAGGATTGGGTTTAACCGCATGTAGGATTTTTTTTTCCTTGGGATATTTGAGGATTGGTTTATTTGTATTAGGGGGATGGTTAGATTAGAGGTAGAAATTTACTCCCCTAAAGAGGACAGGATGCTTTCTTTTGCACCCTGGTGATGTAGTAGATTTAATTTAATTTATTATGGATAATTTTGAGAAACAACTCTTGGTTAGATTATGGAAGCTCAGTCTTTGCTGCTGCTGGATTTGCTCCGTGGTTACCTCGGATGCCTGCAAGCCATGCGGGGGACCTGGAATAGTCGGCGACGACGTCTGGTTGGATCATAATCACCAAGAGACCTTAGCAGGGCACTTCTGTGAGATGGTAAATTTGCATACAATTTTGTAGCCCGGCGCATAATTTCATCCTCCATGTATGGAAGCGATGAGGCTTTATGAAGGGGCCTTACTGGGAAGAATCGGCCTACTGAATAGATGGACCTTAGTCGTCTATTCTGAGCACGTTGAAGATATGCCAACCAGGAATCTGAGGCATGCCCCAGACCTTGCAGGCATATAGCATCAACGGGACTATGAGTGCTTCACGCGGGCTGGCATCGATCGAGAACCCAGCATAGGGTACAAGGAATTAATAGCTCCCTGAACCCTCGCCGAGAGTTCTCTGATGTGTCGGCGAAATGTCAAACCTCTGTCAAACTCAACTCCCAGGTATTTGATAGAGGGTACCCATTCTATTCTTCGACCTCTGAAATTGAAATTTGGACAGTCTGTGGGGTGTAGCGCTTAGTGAATAGTATGTCGTGGCTTTCGTCCGGGTTAACGGACATTCGCCAACGCCGGCACCACTCTTGTGTGAGACGGAGGTGTCTTTGTATTGGGTCTGGCTAACTCATCCGTCCGTGGGGCTATTTATACCTCTCAGTCATTGTTCTAGAATGCAGCAAAGCTCCCAAGAGAAATCGTGGTGGCGAGAGAAAGATGGAACTATCCAGACTCCACTGTCTCTTTCTCTCTTTGTTTCTTTCTCTTTCTCGGCAAGCATCCAGCTCAATGTGTTACTCTCTGTCTCTTTCTTTCCAGCCCACGAGTGCCGTAACTAGCTCTTCGCAGCTCCAACGCAGCAGTGCGATCGGTGACAAAATGATGTGGTTTATGCGAACGGTTCAGTTGCAATACATATCATCGAACTTTTATGGCTTTGTTATACTTATGCTCAGCTTTCACTGTGAATATGGCCTAAATTGCATTGTGCATTACCTACTGTAATAAGGTATATTCGACCCATGGGTTAGTTTATCCAAATATTTAAGTTCCATGTTACGTAACATATCTTAACAAGGAAATTTACAGACCTGGCGGTTATCCGTACGAAAATTGCCGTGCGTGTGTAAACAAATGTGCGCAGTAATATATGAGTTCTACTAAAATATCCATAATGTTTTGAAGGTCATTCTGTCATTATACACATTTTCATTTTTAAACAGCAATGCATAATTGACTATTTATAAGGCAAAACATTGAATTATAATAGAAAAGCTCTATTAGTCTATTCAATAAGCGTATTCCAATGGGTTGGAAAACCTGTTTTTAAACCTGCTTTTTATTTATCAATTTCTCTATATTGTGTGTAACTTTTATTTGCATAAAACAAGGATATAGCACGCTGTACATAGGTCCAATCTGATCTTCAGCTATCAGTTGGCTATTCAAACAGTCTCGACTTACTTGGCCCACGGGCCTAAGGTTGGCTGCCTCTACTCTACATACCGGAGTGCTGGAATAGAATTACTAAGTGGATAAATTGCTAGAGGCCTGTAAAGAAATTCCAAGTCCTTTGATGACATAGGATTAACAGAGAAGAAGATACTTTGGGACACCACAGCTCTTGTTACAGCATTAAGAGTGTGTACCTACTTAGCGATACATTCTCCTTGTGTTTGTTCATGCTGAAGTTTAGGTCCCCACATTAATACAGATGGCTGCAGTTTGGAAGTCGCCCCTCACTACAGCCTCAGCGAGTAACTTAATGTACGGTGACAATTACTTGTACATTAAGACGCCTCTCCTAACTCAGTAAGTATTTAGTAAGGAGAAACGCTTATAAGGAATTTAGCACCATTAAGTAAGCCATGTATTGTCAATAAAAGGTAAACTCACATTTATTTCTATCCGAATTACGCCCTTTTTTAAAATGGATTTTCTTAGCTGAATTTGAAAATAATCTCAAATTTCTCCCATCACTTCGGGTTTTCAAACTATTCATAAATAACAGAAATGAAAAGAAAGCTTTGTGAAACGTAATAAAAGTTACTTTTAACAATAATTTTGTATGATAATTTGTTATTTTCCATTAATCGATAATTAATTAATTAATAATTATAAGCACATTCATAACCTCACCTAAATATTGAATTTCAAATTTTCTCTTCTTTTATCTTCTCGCATGTTGTTCAGAGTTAAAATGCGACAACAGTCCGCCATCATGTGAAAACTCCACTTCCCTTGATACCTAATTTCCATTTTTGTTACATCTAAGGGAAATCGTTCAACCTGTTCCTCACTAAAATCTCCTAAATTATCAAGGAGACAATTTACATGGGAATGAAGAAAATATATACCTTGACATATTGCAAGCAATCTGTTTGAAACTTTGTAACATAGCTTTCAGTATGTTAACATAATTTCGATCTTTTCTATTTCCACGAAAATTAAACACAACATTTCTGAAAGCATTCCAGCATCCTTCACTTCTCTAGTCATAGAATTCTCGAACTGCGCATCATCAGCCTTCGAATCTGTGGGCCAGCGAATAAAAGCTTTAAGTTTTTCATAAGTTAATGAAGGAAATGTAACAAAGGTATTTAAAGCACTATCTGTCGTTATCTAGAGTTTTGGAAAATTGTTTCATTAAACATAGTTTTACGTGAAAAGGTGGCAATAATACTTTTGAGGGATCAATAGGAGGTTCACTTTTTCCTTCGCCCGGTGTTAAATGAGGCCTACGTGGCCAGTTTTCTTTCCCAGTCTTCTGACCCACCTCTGCTCTTCTATTCACATAAAATACAAGAATATTTTTGTTATACCAGTCTGATGACCATGTAATAGCCTAATAATCTTGATATCCCCACACACTAGTCATAGATGGTTTTCTGTAATATTTGTAACAAAAACTTGACACTTTTCGTGTGTCTCCTTTTATAACAAAAGAGTGGACCACAGGAATGTATGCTTGACTGTTTACATTATGAAGCAAATCACCTTTGACTTTTTGAGAAGAAGCTATGAAGAACCTCCACTCTTTGGAATTATTAATTTTAAGGGGAAGACACATTTTTGTATATCCGCTAGGCTGGATATAGTTAGTGGACTATAATAAATATAAAAAAATAAATATCAACATTGGAGCGCTTATATTATTTCACATATTAAGAAATAAAATTGTAATTATAAGCTGTTGAGCCTATCTAAGAAAGGATACGCTTACGGTAATATTACTACAATCATACATAACGAAAAGTATTCAAAACATGAAATTTTGAATTGCAAAAAAAAAAAAAAAATGGTATTATTGTTTTGTTTAATACTGTAAGAGACGGCATACGAAGTATACAATGAGACCATACCAACAGCGGAAAAGCTATGTCGATATGGACGTGCACAATCTAACCTACGCCTATTTTGTGCCCAAATGGATACCTTGGAACATAGGATTGCCTCTTGCAAACAGATTGATAATATCTGGGGTGCTCAGAAGGACAAAATGGTACCCGCCGGAGTTTCCACCAAACCTTCAGAGACTTCAGCGTCTTGAATTTAGTTTTAAAAACAAGGCATTCCAAAAATGTGCGATCTGGTTGTTAATGGGAACGTGACACTGGATAATTCAGAAGAACCCTGGTAAAGTGGCACTAAAGAGAGAATAATTTGGTTTCCTGAGAAAGAAACGTTGTAAGATAATCACTTCTGGCCTTGGGGTTCCATTCAGCCTTACATCATCCGATTTGAGGTGTCTTACTCTGGTGATTGAAGTGAAAAATAAACTACATTTTGTTTTCACACACCTGCAGACTCTTCCGTTGTGCCTAGACGCTATCCTTTCTGTCCAATGAATGAAAGTCCTGACTGCACTAGATAAAAAGTAATTACCATTACCTAAATAATGAATATATATTGAAAAAGAAATATTTTTAAAAATAAAAACTCTAAAAGGAATTAAAATATTTAAAAAGCTTATAGTTTGCTAAAGTTTTTGACTTAGAATTAGGAGACCCCGTTAAAAAATTAAAAAGATACCACCACCAATAGGAAAAAAAATATTTATTTGCAGATTGCACGTTTGGTTGTAGGTATGAGAGATAGGGGAACAAATCAAAATGTGTTTAACGTTTTTAGCTATGGCTTTAAAATTCTATACTCCTTCCATCACCGCGAGAAATAATTAATAACTGGGGTTTAAAAACATACAGTAATATCTTGAGCGCCGCAAAAGTTATTTGAAATAAATTGCATGTTTTAAGATTTGGTAGGGTACGTTTTTGACTCTAGATAACGTTTACCGTTGTACAAAATTCTATCCAAATGAAGTGGACTTGAAAGCTATTTCCTAAAGAATTCAAGATATATATTCTACATGTAAATATCTAAAATATATAATATTTAATCAAAATTCTAAGTGAAACTAAA
Source organism: Mantis religiosa (assembly GCA_030765055.1). NCBI lineage: Eukaryota > Metazoa > Arthropoda > Insecta > Mantodea > Mantidae > Mantis > Mantis religiosa. Next base: position 49,483,411 of record CM060951.1, on the reverse strand, counting down.
AATATTGAAAGTATTTCATGTTTAGTTAGATTTCACAGAATACTCTTGGATAATTTTTCTATCACATATTTGAAAAATGCTGAACTTATTAAATAAAAGTTTTGTGACCAACCGACTTTCATTTTTAATTATGTTTCACAGAAACACTTGCACCTTTCTTTACCAAGCTTTTTATTCAAGTATTCCAAACATGTATCTTCAGTGAAATCTCATATCAAATTTTTGGTTGGAATGCAGAACCTTCTCTAGTTATTGGGCAGATGAGGTAGAAAGTGAAAAATTCGTAGCACAAAGTGGCTGTATATATATCAGTGCTAACCATTGATTTTGAACATGGTCAACTGAGTCAGATCTAAATATTTATAAAATATTTTATTCTTTTGTTTTGCATTTTCTTCCTCTAATAGAGAAGCAGCAAGTTCACATCTTAAGAGTTGATTAATAAATTTCTGCAGATATTGATTAAAGCATGAATTAGTGGGGCTCCTGAGAGCCCACTACTTTTCATACAGTACAACTCCAAAGCGAAATAAGTAAATTACGCAAACTAAAACAAATAACTCTGCTAAAACTTCGAGGAAAAAACACTCATTTTAAACCAAAAAGAATTTCTTCCTGTTTGAATAATAATTAGTACCACTTTCAAAATATTTAATCCCATATATCACTAAATTGACTTACGAACTCTCACATAAACAAATCACTGATGAAAAATATTCTTATGTAGACTGGATCTTACAGTTGTTCAAAATAGGACCGATGTAAGGAAAGGGATAGCCAGCATCTCTAACAGCAGAATATATTTTGTGGACACATCTCCAGATAGAACAGATGAGAAGAAGAAACCTTAGGGGACGTATGGACTGTAGGACCCGTCGGCGCAGATAGAGACGCGCAAAGTTCTCTAAAGTTACTGGCTTGATCATCCAGCTCGATAACGCTCGACAGCAACCTACCCAGATCACTGGAGGGTGACTCATAGACTGCTATCTAGCGCAGAATAAGGAAAGCTCGGCCCAGCATTGAGACGAATGGACCTGAAAAGATGCCCCAAATCGCAAGCCTCCGCGCCATCTGTCGGCCACCGACAGCCCCTCCGCCTTCTTATGAAAGAGACGCAATAAAATGACAGGAAAGAGGAGACCGTGATAGAAGACACAATAAAACATTCACGGACCAGGAAGAAGCACGGCAAAATCCATGGCCGGAGAGGGCCGCCACCAGGAATACAGCAATTTCACGCGTTACCAAGGTGTTATCCCACAGGATATACTGTTGTTCTAAAAAGAGTTTTCTTTTTACGTGACTTATTTACGAACATACTTTGAAGCTTCCCGGACATACTAAAATTATTCACGACCGGGACCCAAAATGGAATTCTGCTTCTGGTAGGTATATCCCGACCGTAGCCTGCAACACTGAATCTTCAACGGAATACTTTGAGTCTTTATAAGATTATTCAAGGATATCTTCAATTTTTACTCAAAATTTGTTCAAAATTTGCTATAAATGCTATTTTAATAGCATTTTATTTATTAATTTACTTCTGCAGAACTATATTATAGGTCGTTGTGGACAGAAAGGATCAGTTGCATATAGTCAATATATTTGAGGATCGATGTTTTTGGATATTAAAAACTGAATTTTGAAGCTCATGTTGCAATCTAAACCCCTTTAAATTCAGGTATAGACTCAGTCACATACCATATGAAACAAAAAGCAGGGATTATAAAACTACTTTCGCACCCATGGAGATAGGGGAGGGTTCGTTGAAGCAGATATGTCATGCAACAATTTAAGCAAATATGATTTTAACACAAACTTGTGTTTTTATTTATTGTAGAGAAGATACATGAAATAAACCCCTCCAACCTAATGGAAAGAAGCAAAACTCTATTTAACACGAACATGACATTTAAATGGTAATAACAGTTTATAGAATACGTAATACGCAGCGAACACAGCTTAGATACGATGAATGCTCAATGTATGAGTTGTGTAAAATTAATTTCATCCCTTGGGTCACAAATGGTGATACTCGTATTAATATGCATGTAGTATTTTCTCTAATACAGTGCAAGTTATCGGAGTTAATCACAGCCGCTGCATTTCCCTAAGTGCTATTTTACACTAAGAAATGCATTTACTGATCTATAGTAAATATTTCTGTATACTATTACAAACTGAGAAGAAAAAAATTTAGGGAGTTCAACATTTGCATATTTTAGCTGTTATCATCATCGTCGTCATCCCTCTATTTTAAGCTAGATAAACAAATAATTCCGAAAGGAAATTCATCTGGTACGTTAGAACTACACGACGTTCTGTACCCATTATAGCTTACTGCTATATCTTTTTGGAAAATTATGCATAAAAGCTACTTTTTCTAATTACTGTTGTTTAAGTATTTTCTTAAATGTCTCCAAATGAACCGCATAGCTACCTAGAAACATATAAGCACCAGAATAAGAGTAAAATGTTTTAATATATAATAATCTGATATATTTTTAATATTCTTTACACGTATACAGTAGAATTCAATGAACTCCAAGAAATATTTGAAATATTTCGCATTCTTTTCCGGATTTACAAAGTGTATCGTCTGACACTTCTGTAAAACTCAACCAGAATTCAGGCTGCTTGAAGGAAATTCATACAAAATTTAAGCTATGCCCTTTAGTTGTCGCTTAAAACTTCAAGCATAAAAGAGATTTTTATTAATTCCGTTAGAGCTATTTCTGAAAAAATGGAATAAAATATCCATGTAAGTTGTTGTTTCGACTGGAAGTTTTATTACAAATGCTATTGTCACAACCAAACCCACGTCCATTTTCTTGGAGTCTTTTCTAAAAAGGTTTATGGGAGTTCAGATAACCTAAAAGTGTATGTTTGCAGTTAAATTCTGATATCGAACTTTTTTTGTTTAAATACAATACTTAATCTTATGATGACAATTATATTATTTCAAGTGAACGTTCATAATTAATTCGTTATTTATAAAAAATCAGCAATGAATAATATGAATCCAGCTTTCAGTTTTGCACTGGACCCACTATAAATATGAAACACATGTAAATCAACGAAAAACTCCTTATTGCAATGCTTACAGAAGAAAAAAGGATAAAATGATGCAGAATTCAAAATTTAACTGGTTAAAAGTTCTTGAAGTTCATGTAATTTTGAAATATGCAGGTATATTTGAGTAATTAATACAAATTTTATCGGGTTTTAGAACCTCTAAATCATAAAAGGAAAAAGTGAGAGAAGAAGTAAGCGTATGCTGTATAATTTTGTTAGGTACAGACTGAGGGAACATCGGGCACAGAACTTTAAAGCCCTTATCAAACAGCTTGCTTGGATGCTACGTCTCTTCGAGATGAAGCAATAAACGGAGACGCTGACTAAATTGCATAAAATTGCGCGATGATGAGCCCATTCACGAAGACATTTCCGTTTTACAGGCAGTATCTCCTTGAGGAATCTGTTGCCTGGAAGTTGTGCGTGTCTCTCTCATATTTTTCATCAAACTTTTAACAACGTGTGCATGTTTCCCTGCGGCTTATGTCAACTTACAAAGTTTTTGCGTGGCCTAAAATACAGAGTTCGGCACCTTTCCATAAAGATGGTAATGGATATTTTTCCTTTTGCTTTTCAACACCCAGCATACCTCGGCACGTAGACAGATTCATATTGATTTCAATTCATTCACCTCTGGCTATTGACGTCATATGCCCCGGATTACGTGGAAAAAGTATTTAGCTCCATCGCCCAGAACTGCTAATAATAGATAATCGAACATTACAAAGCTACAGAGGAGATGGATTTGTTTTAAAATACCATTAAGCTAATTTTGATAACTGAATTTTTTACAAACTTTTTATAGAATTCTTCCAATTTTATAGTAAACAACGATGTATTTGTAATACAATACATTTATAAATACTAGGCAAGCGCCAAAATAATACAAAACCTGAAGATTAAGTTTATCTTTGTCCTCAGAATGTACGGAAATTTCAAGATTTAGGAATGTTAGGCTAATTTGAACACCAGCTCGCCCGTTTCATTGAATTGGGATGCACCTCCATTAAAAGATTGTACTTCTTAATTCAGGTTGCAGGTATAATGGTTCGGTTTTAAATGATAAAGTGGTACAGGCTGACGTTCACCATGAGAAATGGCAGAATTCTTCGCAGAAAAAGACAAGACAAGACAAGACAAGGCCATTTAAATTTATCTGCTATTTTTTAATATTTACCCGATCCAATTCATGGAGCAGCTAAATATCAGCTGTAAGTTATTAATTTTTTTAAACGAAAAGGGTGGCGTCTTGCATTTGGGAGATCGCGGGCTCGAATCCGCGACACTGACTGATTTTCTCGTGTTTTTCTCATTATCATTAGAAGAATACTGTGTAATGTACTTTCATATCATGATTTCCTTTCCATAATTTCCCTTCATGCCATTGCCTTGTCATTTTTCAGATGCAGTTTCAAGCTCGTGGTTTTTGGCGGTGACAGATAAGGACGGATGCTTGTGCATTGTAGATGCTCTTCGCGTGGTGGGAATGCTTGTGACTATGGAGAGTTCGTGAGTGCGCAGCGAATCCTGAATGAGTAACTCTCAGCACTTGTTAGACACTTCACGTACCTCTACCTGAGACATTGTAGTTCTTTACTTCATCCCTTCCTCTTGGAGTTGATAATGCGATAGATTTCTGTGCAGGTCGCAATGCGTGAGCTGCCCCCTCCATCGTCTACCCGTTACACTTCGCCCTTACTGTTTAAGGTCACCAATAGATAATAAGATCATCGATGAGTCATCATGTCAACATTATTGATCTTTCTACTGGAATCATAATGCTCAAAAGTGTTAAGTAATTAATTTAACTTACGTACAAGTGTGGTTTCTTTTATCTGCTGTCGTCGAAAAGTTGTATGCGTATACTCCCCTTATTTTGAATCTCTACCTCATTATTCAAAGATACTTACATAGTACTTTATGGTATTGCATTTTTTAGTCTGGCTCTACCTTTCCTACTGTGGCCTATACATGGATAGTATGAAAGTACAATTAATTTCAATTAAATAACCTAATAGTAGTCTGCACTATAAAACCCGAGCCTTAAAGTACTAACAGTACAGTTAATCGTCATTAAGGTAGTTCTCTCATGTGTTTATTGAGAACTCCTAGTGGTTTACCGGGAAAAGCACGAGTCAGTTGGAGAATTTAATGCCATGCTGGCATGTTGGCCATGGTAGTTCAGTGGTTAAGAGCAATCGGACGGAGACCGGAAGATCCGTGGTCCATATCCCGGCTATGGTATTGAATTTTTCAATATGACTCTGCCTCTCCATACTATTAATACACCCTGTACATTGAAACATTTTTTAAGGAAAGATACGGTAAGGCATAAGAAATTCTGATGTACAACTTCTTGAACAGGCATTCTGTTTTAATTACTTATACTGGGTTATAAGTTGTAGTATAGACTTTGGAGGAAATTAAAGATAAAGTAATGAATAATACAGAATTAAAATGCTACAAAATATTTCACTTTCCACAGTACACAGTTACATCTATGGTAGCATGGTCTATCCTACCGTCATTATAAAATAATTAGTAATCTATAAATACCATTATAAGAAAGTAGCACATGATAGAAGATAAATAATGATAAAATTGTAACTAGCTGAAAATCTGTCTTCTGTTCGATCATAAATCTAATAAAAAACTAAGAAAAAATAAATAAATTTAATATACAATGAATAAAATTATAAAGAATTTACTCAAATATACGAAACATCTGCTCCGAATTATATTTTATTCATTATTTCAGCAGTAATACACCTATTAATCATCAAGGAAAAAGAAATAAAGTAGGTCAAAAATGACAAGAGCATACAAGTTTAAAGTGTATCTATTATAACAATGCCAAGAAGAGGAACACAGTTTTAGAAACAAAACTTGTTTACAAATGTCATTTTGGTCTGCCAGCTTACGGATAATGAATGCAACATACAAATCCTCTGTCATGGATGTTGACAGTAAGAACATGCAAGGAAACGAATACATTACACGACTTTTATGCAACCAAATACACTAGGAAGCGACAACTTTCTAGTGCAGGAAAGACGTAGAATATTTAATATGGAAGATTAAATATTTCATGAATCATACTTGAATATAAGGTAATAGTAATAAAAGCAGAAAAATTACTAAGATTCAATAGAATATGTCGTAGAACAGGATAAAACTAATTTTAGAAATTTCACAAATTCATCGTCTTGAGAATTGAGAATATTAAAAATTATATTAAACTACAGGATTTAAGAGATCAATGCATAAGACATAAAAAGACCAAGTGATCAATTATCGATGAACAAGCTAGTGGCTCTTAGGGATTTGCTTTCCTAATAATCTCACAACAGAAATCCCTGCAACAGCAAGAGGACTTTGCCCTTAAGGGATTTATTAGCTATTTATAGATTTAATTTGTATTTTAATACGTATATCCTATATTACAGATTCATGAATTTGCGACAGCCTCAATGTTGTTTTGAAAATTAAATGTGGTCTGAACTCCATTTATGAATGGACGCTTAATTTAGGTCTTCTTATCATTCTCTCAACATCATAGGCATTGATGGTTAACCATAAATTACCCCAATATCCTTTCTCCAGTACTGTTTAACTCCAATACATTAGTAAGGCACCATAGGATCAGTAATATATGAGACATGAAATAATAGAAAAGGAAATTTGAGAAATAAAAGTTCCAAGCCTAAATTTTCGGTACATATTCGATGGATTTTTTCAGTTACAAGGACTGCGAAAAGACATGATATAATAAACCTCAGGAAGAACGGTCTTGAGGGGATCTAAACGTGTACCTCCTTTAGTTAAACAGTCGATATACCTACTAATTAAATAATCAACATTCTTCTACTTGGTCAACAGTTTTTATCTAAGAATGATCTCCTAGGAGGCAAAATTTGCTTTTCATGTACCATGCTAACATTTCTGGCCCACACAAAAAACCATATGACCTCTTAACTCGCAGTTTTTACCATGCATGAATCACGCTTTGACCTTCTACTGCAAAAACCAATTATAAACCTCATTAATACATAAAGCTATTCCTTCCCTCCCTGTGCATAGCATGACATCTTTGTGTTCATTATAAACCAAAAGTATGCTGCAGTATGGACATTAACAATTTAAAGCATACTGGAGCCTGTGGAAAAGGGTCATATCTCCCTCTCATTCACTTATACACCAAAACGTTACGGAGTATATATAATAATAAAACTGCTGAAATAAACTATGTATTTATTAGTAACTAAAAAGGAACTGCAAAACATTTTGGCATCCCTAATGTGAATTTAAAACGGGATTTTTGTATGGTACATTATGTAAAATATACATATTTTTATAGATACCTATTTTTATACATAGAGATTTTAAGAGTAATTGGCGTTATCTTTCTTATTAAGCTTACCTTTCCCTTCCCCATGTTTGACAATAGGAATGATTACTGAAGTTTTCCATGTCTTTGGAAACTGCAGCCTTCTTTAATAGGAGCTGTAGCTTTCCTGGCGGCGTGAGTATTCCAAGTTTTCTCGGGCTTCAAACCAGGTGTAGATGTGGTGATGTACCGACGTTTCGGGAGCATACATTGTTCCCGTCTTCAGGGTATGTATGCTCCCGAAACGTCGGTACATCACCACATCTACACCTGGTTTGAAGACCGAGAAAACTTGGAACATGTAACCTTCTTTGTTTGCTTGTAAAATTACTAATTTTCTCAGTTTATTAATATGCATATGACAGTGGCGTCTACTTTTTGCATATTACAGTAATGTTCATAAAGCGGAAAGTACCAAAGTGCGATATAATGTCAGTTTTGAACTACAAAACGCAACTAATTAAGTCAACCAGTGTTCTAAAGAAGTGAATGTAATAAACCCTTTCGAGAACTGCAAAAAGATAACAGCCTAAGTACATTCATCATATACAATTCTTTATCGGGAAATAATATTATTTGATATTTAAAGGCTAATATCATAGAGATTTTCTGTATATTTTATTCAGCATATAATAACTCTAAAGGGTTCATTTGCATCGCCATCCCTATAAAAAGGAAAATATCATCAAAAGCTATGAAAACAAAAACAGGATATCAATTGTTTTTATGCTTCCGTCCTTCAACGTATGTATCAAACAACCCTGCACTATTTTGTGTTCCAACTCTCTGTGTTTATCCGGGTTATGTCTATTTCTCTTTTTTCAAAAAACAGTTTTCCCGAGGGATGTGTCTAAGCACTCGTAGATTACGAAAGGGAAGCTCAGTACAAGTGAATAGTTTTTGTTTGGTTCAGAAAATCCGCTCTTGATTTTCTTTGAATGAAAGGATTATATTTTCCTGGCCGACGTTACTAAAGGCACTCCCTATGCTTTTATTCAGATTTTGTTTTTACATTTACGGTCTTAAAAGTTCCAGAATATGAGCATTTCTTTGTGATAATTGTGGAATTCATGGAATATACTAAAATGGAAGGTAGATATAGAAGTATAACATGTTTAAGGAAATATAAAAATATATTTTATGCTTACTGCTAGCATACACAATGTCGTCTGAATAAATAAACCTACATTTATTAATAGCATATTACATATTTCAAAGAAGTATCATTATAACAGATATGGTATATATATATATATATATATATATATATATATATATATATCCTTCCCATATAAAAAGGATAGCCTCTAAATCAATTTGTCTTAAGACGTATGTAATGCATAAATCAATAAGCATATTTTAAAACTTGAACCCTCAATAACTATACTGCAACCGCAGAGGAGGCGGCGAATTAATCGAAATCAGATAATTAAAAAAGAAGATAAATTAATAAAAACGCTTTGCTAAACTAATAAAAATCTTGTTATAATAATATGAAATTAGAATGGATAGAGTAATGATTAAAATAGCAGTTGACTTAAATAATAAGAAGTGAAGAATATAATTTAATATAACATATATACTAGCATCCAGGCAAGAACGAGAAATATTCTTGTAAAAATCTGTACATTTTGGAGAGACAGAAAGGACGGACCGTTATCTTCTTTGTGCTAGGAAAAGTTCAATGTCTGAGAACTATAGTATACTTCCAGCCAGGAATGTGTTGGGACAAAGGGCTTTCAAAATGCAGTTGAGCATGAACGCTAAAGGGATTTACTTCGCTGATTTGATAACGATGTATACCGTTACAAACAACTCAGGGTAGGCATTCCACAACTCAGGGTGGGCTGAAAGTCAATGAGTTAGATGAGTTTTGCTAACCAATGCAAAAATTCAAAATAAATGAGAAACCAATAATAATGTAACATTTGAGAAGGGTGAGGTAGTTTGGTCATGTGATAAAGTTAGAGAGGGGTCAGAATAAGGTTCGAAGTGAATCGTGAAGTAAGAAAAAATTACTTAAAAGGTGATACTACGACAGGAAGGACGTGTTCATGCGCGTTAAGAAGAGAAGCGTAGATTTATAAGTCTGAAATGTAGGGAAGTTAAGAATAGCGCACCCAGCGTAAGTGGAAGCAGCATTAGCAGTTTATTAGAGCAAAGTAGTCGCCGTATAAAGAAGAAATAGAAAACGCGCGGAAGTAAATTTAAACAAGTAATCCAGGGTTTCAAGTAAAATTGAATTTATGTTAGGAATTTTACTAACAGGTGATCACCGATCCAAGTCGATAAGCAAACTTAGTTTGAATTAAACCAAATAATTCTGCAACAAACAAAGTGATATTATTACAACTGAGTAGCCAAAAACCACCAAAATCCATTTCCTACAACCATTCACCTGAAGATAAGAGAACTCATAGTTTCAATTAGAACCCAATAAATTTAACACTGTATGAGGGTTTGCCGCAATAGCTATCAGCTAAACACTCGATATCGTTCTCTTTATACCAAGTTGTTATCTACCCTTTTATTGGTGTGAATTATTCGAATAATTAACTCCGTTGCTTAAAGGCTTAGTTTACAAAACTAAAAATGGAGATCATTAATAACAATACATTTTAAATTAAATATGTTACATTTAATGTAATATTTTACGCGCACTTACTCCAATAAAAACTGATGAATTAAATTTGAGCAATGTATGTGATATTACAGTATCAGTAACACCATTTTTAAGGGTTTTCGTGAATGCTACTCCTTTTACTTGACTACGAATACCTATAGCACATAGGTAACGGCAAGTTTAAGAATTCAGACGGATGATTTGAAAAGAGAAAGCCTGGAATGTGTGCGTAATTCACTTTCTCAGTTCATTGAATTTTAATACACCATTTTCGAATTGCTTTATCATAGTACAAAAATATAATCAACTGACCGAGTGCAATGGGAATCTCACCCACACCCAGATTACAGTGAGGATTCGGTTACCTCCTGAAGAATTTTTCTCCAAAGCGAAAACTTCAATTCGAAAACACAGTTTAGCAATAAAGGCGCTAATACAGAAGTTAAAATTATTCGGAGGAAAATTAAACGGCATTCAAAAGTTTTAAGAGAAAAATGATAAGTATATTATTCATAGTAATTCTCGTGTAAGCAGGACGAAGAAAATGACATGTTTGGTTATTAAGTATATGAAAATATGTGACAGCATTCGAAATTAGAGACTAAAAGCAATGAACATTATTGAATTTTAAGTTGTCATCATTTTAAAATTTCAAAATTTATTTGACACCTTACACCATCAAGTTAAATTTAATTCCTCTAATCTCCCGCGTTTGACTACAAAAGTTTACATTTCAATTTGTTTGCGACGATTTTAAATAAAATGAGTAATTATTGTATTCAGTATAATTGAGTTTGAAGCATCTTAGGATTTGTTCAATTTAAGGCAATGTATTGGTGAAATTGAGCTAAAAATGTGAACACTTTCTGTTCGTTTTTTTTTTTTTCAATGTTTCTGCGCTTTTAATTTGTACCTTCATAAAACTGTTTTAATTTGTTCTTACCATTTGCGGACCCCAATGAACTTCAAACTGGAATTCTTTAGTTCATTTTCCGTGGTCCTCCTGTTAAAATTGGTCCTTGAATGACTGTTTATAACTTGATAGCTTAGTATTTTGAGAAAAATTTAAGAAATTACGTATTTAAAATTCTTCTGCTCTATTAAAATTATTTAATATTTCAGTTGGTATTAATTATTTTCAATGACTCACATCGAGAAAGTTGGAAAGTTAAATAACATTAATACAATTTTTCTCTTAAACTAATTAAAGTAAAATAAATTTCAGCAAACACACTTCTCTAGGTTTTAATATTGGAACGGTTGTTTTGATTTAGGCTCCAAGAGCTGTAAAATTGTTTAAATATGTTTAATGATTTAAGAATCGATATGGACAAGTTAAAATGAATAAGAAAGCAAAGTGTTAAAATTCAGTGTCCCGTAAATTAATGTAATATGTAAGTGATATGAAGTGATGTTTTATCATTGGTAATTTTAAAAATGAGATTATATAATGTGTGACGTGAACCAGCAAAAATTAAGTTTGATTGGTAGTGATGGCAACGAGATAAGGAAAAATCAATAATTTTGGGAAAAATCTAATGAAGTAGGCGTCTTTCGATTGCGTAACGCGAAAGAGAACAGACGTGTTTTGGATTGTGGAATGTCAAAATAAACGGACCAAAATATTAAAAATAGTTAAAACTGATTTTCAGAAAATTATATGGAAGGAAATATCATCCTTATGTAAAGTGTGGTAGAAAAAACTGACAAAGTATCGCAATTAAATTACAAGTTTGGATGTTTATACATTAAACAATATTTATTTCTGAACTTATTTTAAAAAATTTTCCCTTCTCTCGCGACCACGACTGAGAAAACGGTTCTGATGTAACGACTGAAGCAGTACAGGGGATTTCTTATGTACATCAATACATCTGAGTGCATGATCTGAACCAAGGACTCAAATCGAGAAGTGGCAACTCGTGGCTTCATCATCACCATCCAGGAGGGCAGCAGATATATCACGACTCCCGCAGCAACGAAGGGCAACATCTCACACGTACGTAAAGGTAATTCCGGCTACAAAATGGCTTCCCAGCCTGGTGTTTCGAGGTTTTTTTAGTGTGTAATTGACGTTCTCCAACGTTAAGTCATATCGGACGATGAATAGAATAGGTGAAATGATGCTCAAATGAGCCCGGGGTCCATAGACCTTAGAGTTACCCGACATTCGTCTTTCAGGATACTAGAAAACCCCGGAAAAAACCTTATCCAGGTAACACCCTGACCGATATTCGAACTCGGGACCTCTTGAACGTGAGGCAGACATGCTACTACCAGGCTACCGAGGCGGGCCTGGTGCTTCGAGGTAGTCAACGTGACGCATATCACCACCATAAGCTCCTGCTGCAATACCAATCTGAAATTAAAAACTTGGAAGCGGAATGACAAACTGTATCGCACAAAGAGCATATTAAAAGCATGAAAATGACTGAATATTATTCTAATAAGATTTTGACATAATTCGCTACCATTTTCTGTGTACTGGATCTTTTGTGTTTTGTATAAGTGTATGATAATCTCAATTCAATCAGTATAAAATTGTAGACTTTTGGAGTTTACAGATACGAGGCGTGTTCGTAAAATAAAGTCTCCAATTTTATTTAATATATAAAACATGTTTATTGTCAATTAATGTTGCATTGATGGAAAGACAGAACTTACAGCTATTTTTCAACGTAATGACCATTGCGATCGATGCACTTTTGCATGCGCTGTGGCAGTTTTTCTATATCTTTGTCATAGCACTGTCCCGCCAAGTTTCGCAGGTAGCGCTCAACCTCGTTTTACAAATCATTGTCGATCTGGAAATATGTTCCACCCAGGTGTGACTTCAACTCAGGAAACAGATGAAAATCACTAGGTGCTAAGTCTGGACTGTAGGGGGGATGGGTGAGGATGTCACATCCGAACTGGGCCAGGAGATCTTTGGTGAGCATTTTGGGGACACACCTTGCGATAATGCAAATGTTCGGTCAAAATCATATCAATCGTAGTCTTACTGACTTCAGGGACAGTTAAGTTAAGCTCAGCGGTTCTACTCCCATTAGTCCTGGACCCGTAGGACCAAGGACCCGGGCCTCCTCCTACCCGGGAGCGATGGAAACTCCGGGGCTCTTTCCATAGGGCAATATCTGGAGTCTAAAAAGCCCCCCCCCCCCCCGCTGAGCACAACGTCAAGACGGGATGGAAGTGGATAGGCCACTTACGTGCGTCAACCCCGCAGGGAAGACTACCGATAACCTCGGTGGGGCCGAATGGTGATCTAGCACAACTTCTACTAGCTCTGCAGGCTAGTACCCGGGACTATTCAGGCAACCCTCTACCGGTTGGCCTTAGCCTGGCCGGAAGTACCCATTTACCCGTGGATGTCTGGAACACACTGCCCCCTCGAGTCCAACCCAATCCGAACAACTCCCCTACGGGAGGGGCTCGGCATGTTCGGCCCGAGGTTCCTCTAGTAACGTCAGAGGTACCACGAGTGGTAAGGGTCCGCAGCGCCCGCAATTCGGCAGCTGAAGGGGACGGATCTCCTCCCCTACGGGATGACTTCAGGGACAAGTTCGCACAGTTCGCGAACTGTCACACGTCGATCATTAAGCATTTCTTGCTCCACTTTTGCAATTGTTTCTGCTGAAACCGAAGACCGACCAGAACGCTGTTCGTCATGGACGTCTGTACGTCCGTCTTTGAACTCTCTGACCCACTTTCGCACGTTTTTGACGTCCATACACTGTGGTCCATAGACTTCGTATAACTGACGATGAATTTCAGTGAGGGTAGTGCCCTTGCATACAAAAAACAGATCCCTGCATGCAACTCGCCCTTGGCGGCGGAAGTGATAGGAAGCTCCATCGCAAACGGCTGCCCAGAAAAGACTAATGGTTGCAACGGTTTTTTTTTAGTGGGGATTTGAAGGGGTGAAAACAAGCTACACGCCAGTGTTGCCGGATTTCACGTAACAGCGTTGTCACGGCTCCAGCGCTTTGGAGACCTTATTTTACGGACACGCCTCGTACATTGCCTAAATGCGCCAAACTCCAAGAATTCTAGAAATATCAAGGGCACAAATTGGGTACAAGCATATAAGTATATTAATTAAAATACATAAGCAATGATAAGTAATGAAATAGCGTATAATATATCTTTTATCTGCTGAGCAAAATATTCCTTTATCGTTTTACATTTTCATACGACACAAAATTTTCTCGCTATCAGCAGTCGTGTAATGCTTCCCCTCGTAACAAACAATAGCTTAGGTTAATCAGAGCGTTAGTGTATATACCCCTATTCAGTATTCACAGATTTACAGCATCATATTCCATCACCCTTGCTGCCCTTTCCACAAATTCTAAAAACACCATCACTAAATTCTCCACAACGCTGCGTGACGCTTGTAATATTTCCGGTTCTATTACCACAAAATCATTTTATGTGATCCACTCAGATGTTTTATTGGATGTACGCTTCCGTGCTCACTGAACAACATTTTTGCGAGCTTTCATCTACAGACATATTCACAAATCGCTACCTGTGCTTCTTGTTCGTTTATTGAAGTCTATATTGCAGTAGCAAATCAAATTACCATTTTATGTTGCTTTTCAAAGGTTATGTGTGGTTGAAGCAGTGTTTGGGATTATTGGATTATAACTGACATATATGTAGGTAAACAGCATATTAGTAACACTTTGATGTGTTTATTCATCTGAATTTCTGTCTGTTTAAACACCCGAAACTCCTACCCCGCCCAAAAAAAGGCCACATTGCTCAGAAAAGTTGGCAATGAGAATTGATCCCCGAAAACAGACCAAAGTAGTCCACTATCTCCTAAGTCATTCCCATATTATGTGTTTCAAATAGGAAGGTGTTTGTCCTTGAGCGCTACTAGGCGAGCAACCAATTAGAGTACTGCGGTGTTGTCGTATTGCATTCCCGCTATGTGATGTGTGACGAGCGCCAACCTAACCAATCTGTATGAAATACTATTCGTGCTAAGACAAAAATTCAGACTTTGCCGAAACTAATCCATGTGAATTTTTTTATTTACGTCCTCCAACGTTAAGTCATATCGGACGATGAATGAAATGGGTAAAATGATGCTAAAATGTACCCAGGGTCCATAGAGCTTAGAGTTACCCGACATTCGTCTTTCAGGATAAGGGAAAACCCCGTAAAAACCTTATCCAGGTAACTCACCCTGACCGAGATTCGAACTCGAGACATCTTGAACGTGAGACAGACACGCATCCAAGTGGAAGGTAGAGAGTAACGTATCTAACATAACCATGAAAACCCCATATTTTTAGCTCAAATATTTCTTCCAATACAAATAAATAAAACACTATTACTGGTATTATAACAATAAATGGCGACGTAAGCACTGTATGAATATCATTATTGGTTGGCACGTATTGCGTGTACGTATATTTGTAATTACTCAGAACTGAAATGTAAATGTTTGACATGACGTGATAAAATAATTACTTTGAATAAGCTAATTGGAGAGAGAGCAAACAATAAATTTCCTGCTGCCCTTGCAGAACGTGTCTGGTCACATAATATCTTTGTTTATGAATGGTTCATAATCTCTATTTACTCTAGAGAGTTCAAAGTGGTTGGTGTGTATATGTGTACATATACCTTTCATTACTCAGACCTAAAATTTAAACTACTGACATGACGTGATAACAGAATTACTGGGAATATGTCAAGGTGTTAAATTCGAGGAAGAGCAGATATTTCATTTCCTGTTAGCCTGTGGAATGCTGTATGCTTATGTTTATGACTGAATGCTGGATAAGAAGTGTTTATTTACTCTGGAGAGATCAATATCATTCAGTTGTTCTCTACACAACAGTAGAGTAAGAGTTAAATAGTGCAATACCTTCTTGCGGTGAATTTAGTGGCGAGTCAAAAAGTCAGGTATTGCGAAGTCAGGCTCGAAGTATTGTTTTTAAGGTGTACACGTTCTTCAAAAAATTGGGCAATGAGGGATATAGAAATCAGCTCGATCTCAAAAATGCTCAACGGCTTACTGCTGAAGCGTGTGGTGTAGGTAAAACAAGTGTGCCCCGCATTTGGATTACAAAAGCAGGTAATTCATAAACTGTAATTATAGTTACAGTATTTAAAAATATACATAATTTGCGAAAATGCTTTTTCCAATTTTAATTTTGGCAACTGCATCATTGTAAAAGTTCTCAATATATAATTCGCTTACCCTTAAATCTAGCGACAAGCAGACCTGCATGTTGTGTGAGCGTGCGAGAGAGAGGGAAATATAAAAGGAGTGGGGTAACAAGCTGGCAACGCTGAGTGTGATACGGCATCTGATTAGCTGGACTCCAGAACTCTTCCCATTTGAAACACATAGTAGTTTACCTGTAATAAATGAAGTGTTTTATTTCGTCTAAAATGTCGACGTTCACCTTTGAGCATAACCATTCCGGATTATAAATGCGCAAATGTATTTGTTGCTAACAGTATAAAAATATTTAAACGTTTTAAAAACTCGTACCCAAGTCAGTTAAACAGGTAATCGGAAGATAGTAAATCAAATTTATTTGTAAACCACTGATACCTTTGTCTTTTTCCTCTCCAAAACACTTCATTTAGTTCATTAACAGGTAATTTTTTTTAAGAAAAGCAACACGAAATAAGTGTAAATGCTTCACTTTTTGTAATGTCCTATAAATGATATTTATTCTTCTAGAACTTTCTGTAACTGATAAATCAAGAACCTTTCTGGAGGCAAAGCACGGATCTTATTAAAATTGTACATTTATTTTACAGGCTTTCCAGTTTTTAATTGTTGCCTTTTATTCCTTTTGAAATTTCCAAGATATTCTGTCCACCCACGCCATTTCTCTTATCGTTTTCTCCGAATGGCTTTATTGACTTCATCCACCCAGGTAAAATGTGCTGTTTCACACTTCCTTCTTCCAGTAGTTGACTAGTTGATAACGTTCCTTGGTCGTCCTTCACCGTAATTAGAAGTCCTTATCATTTTAGAGTCTTAACTCTAGCCCAAGCCTGAGGAAGAGTATTCCGAAGGTGTGAACAGAACAGCCCCTCCCCTCCTTAACTCCAGTCACAAATTAGGTGATCACGAAGGGGGGGGGTGAAGTTGGGGAATTGCTTGATGCTTTGAGAGCACTGTTTCCCAGGCACATTCTAGTCGATAAAAGATTATTTCTTCTGCATCCATTAAGCCGTTCAAAATGCAATCTCTGTAGTCCTTGTCTGGAAAGACGAACAATGGAAAGTAGGAGACTATCCATTAGAGTGAAGTGAAGGAGGACTTGTGTGGCCGAGAATGCAAAGATAACCGGGAAGTTCCAAAGTAGTACTGAAAGATGGCAGAAGGGGTTTCTGCCATATGTAGCTATTTTTATTTGCCAGGACCATAACAGAGCCATTGGTTTATCGGAATTTAGTCCCACAGGAGTTGTTTTACATGGTAGTAAATGTACCGTAATGGAGCTGTTGCTTTTAAGATCACTTAAAAGCTATCGGCCTGGGCCGGTTTTGAGCTTATGACCATAGACCAGCATATAACTAACTTGAGCCACCCAGATCCACTGACTCCAGTCAGGTCCTCCGGTCCTCAGGAAGGGAGGGTTTCAGTAAAGGGCTGACAATTCCATCCCTAAAATTGTTGCGTTTCCTTCCAAAGTTTTACAGTTATGTCAAATTTAATCCGGATATGAGCTTATGTTTGTATAAATTTTAATTTATTTTAAGAAATAAATATGACATAGACTCCTCTCTGTCATTCTGGAGGTCATAATATAGGGAAATTCAATATTAACGCCATATCTCTATATATCTGCACTAGCTTATAATTACCAAAAACTGACATTTCACACAAACTGTATCGATGCAGTTCCAACTGTTACCTGTAAATAAGTAAATCAATATTACTTAATTTGAAATAAAATTGTTTCTGTTCAATATTTATGTACTATGTGTAACGCAGCGGAATTGAGGAATCATTTGTAAATGGCCAGTGCAACATACAAGAGATATCCAAAAATTCGTGTGGCAAATCTCAATATCCAAAAGAATACACGTTTTATGTAATGAACCTTGGGATAGATCACATTGTTAAATAAAAAGCCAATGAAATGTATTGCTAAGTATTGTATACAAGTATTTAAACTCCTACTACCGGCTCCGTTCACTGTTGCAGGTTTGCACATTCTTTGGGTGGGGGTGGAGCGCCTTGCCCAATTGAATGGACAGGATTTCTAGAAAGCGAATTCCTTACTATGTGCGCCGAAATACCAGGCTAGACTTATAACTAAAAGCCGGAGAAATGTACGCCTGCATGAGATATTAGTTAGCTGGATACAGATTATCGATGACGTCAGATTTACAGCACGGCCATCAAATGTGTAAACGTCAAAAACAACGTAATATAGTATTCTGCGAACTAGTGAAGCAGCCTTTCAAGTGTATGCAGGCACAAGGTCAAGGAGTAGTATAACACAACTGTTTAGTTTCCTCTTGCAGTGAGGCAATGTCAAACTCAGGCTGTACCAACCTGCAATTGTTTACATGTGGAAGCAAACGCACACGCTTCCGGTCTATAGTTATAACTTTCAGCAGCCAACGAGGATGAAAGGTGAAATGAAATAAAATGTGGTAGAAATGAAGGAACATGAAATTTAGAAGATGTGAGTATCTTTAGCAGCAATGGGTTAGAGATCTAGGGAAACCTCCCGGAGGAAAAAAAACTGAATAAGGAATATAAGTACGAGAATCGAACTAATGGCTCACAAATGCGAAGCATGGAAGATACCAGCATAGATATCCTCGTTTTCTGTTAAATGTAATAGGAAAGCTATTGCATGCTTAACAGCAATTGTTGGAAATGTCGGCTGTTGAAAAGGTTGGAGAGCTCAGGGCTTCTCAAAATCCCTTTGATCTCCAACCATCTCATGAAAGATGCATATCATGGGCGCCGTACAAACCGAGCCCGCTTTAAGAACGACAGTAGATACCTATTATATTGTATAAGCCGGTTGAGCAAGGACTAAACGAAGATCTGGTGAAGACCTTTATAGCCGCTTAGCACAAGCCATGTTAACCTTTAGAAGGTGAGAAGTAAGTCAAGATTTCATACAAATAACCTAAGTAGGACAGTTTATTCACACAAACAAGTGCATTGCAGATTCAAGTGGTTTGTACTATGAAGTATTGTGTCCACACCCATAACAATGCTTTTCTGATCCAAGGTTCAAAGTCCACGGGGTATAATAGGCTCACTTTATGAACACGTGTACAGACTTTAACTTGCGGTGAATAAAGAAAATGTGCAGATGTTTTTATGTCCTAGTTAGACCATATTTCTCAGAGTGGTTGTAATCTTATAAGTTAGAAGTGGTTGTAGGTATGTAGCAAGTGAGCTAAAGATAAAGGTATATCCGGGGCAGAGCACCACAGTTGAACATCTGGTCCTTTGTGCATCTACCTAGACATCTGGGTGGGAGGGATAAGGGAAGAGATTCGAAGAGCGACCAGATCCGTAAGCAAGCATAGAATGGGTCTCAAAGTTTCCCTTTCAAAAGTATCTGACCCCCTCCAGAACACGCCCGCCTCGGTAGCGTGGTGGCAGCCTGTCTGCCTCACGTTCAAGAGATCCCGAGTTCGAATCTCGGTCAGGGTGTGTTACCTGAATAAGGTTTTTCTGGGGTTTTACGTTATCATGAAAGACGAATGTCGGGTAGCTCTAAGCTCAATGGACCCTGGACTCATTTAAGCATTATTTCACCACTTCCGTTCATCGTCCGATATGACTTAATGTTGGAGGACGTAAATTACACACACACACACACACACACACAAAAACACCTCCAAAACACCTCGCCCCTTTAGGTTCCCCAAGCCCCAACTGTGCCTTCCTGTTGGGCTGTACAATGATGCGGGTGCTGTACAATGATGCGGGTCCTTACTGGGCATTGCCATACAGAGCTAATTATCCACCGTCCAGCTGCAACCCGCCCACCACCGTTAGCTAATTCTAAAACTTTGAAACAGATGACAAAAAAGGAAATGATGAGTAAAGGAAATAACTGGTAGAAAAATAGTGATACATTAGGAACCACATAGAAACCAGGGAAACTACCAAAACACCGGGTGAATGTGTGTGATCCCCGAGGATTGAATCTGGTAATTTTCTAATGCGAGTCTCATACTTTACCTACCTCGCTGACATGTGAGATAATCTGCGAAGAGGGCATAACTTTAGGGATGAGGGGAAGAGTGTAACATTAACTTGACAACAAGCATTATTTAGATATTCAGAATATATATATCGGACGTTCATGAATATTGTCACACTTTTCAAATAGTAAAAATAATTTGTTGCTTACGATGAAGCACTGTTACATTTCTACGTTCACCCCTCTGCCCTTTATGTGGCTTTTAATTGACCAAAGAATGCATTATCCAATTACGTCGGCTGTTTGCTCACCTACATTCATTTTTTCCACGAGCATAAGCTGTACAGGAATTGTTTTACTTTATGATTTTAATTAAATCAGCTTTTATAATCACATGATTACTGATGCAATTCATTAGGTACTCCCACCTACCACTTAACAATGTGATAAATATCATTGACAGAGTTGAAGAATGTAGGTATCAAAAGCACTCTTACCTTTATAAAATCTCCTAACAGCTTCACTAATTAATAATTTATATCATCTGTGGTAATTTACTCACAGCAGTGACAGAAAAGGTATTTTAAAATTTAATATTTTATCTAGAGCTATTTCAAATAAAATAACTTTTTATTCATTTCGTGCATAAAAGCAACTGTTACTAGCTGTGGAAGTTGAACAGGCAACGGGAACAAAACTGTAAGCAGAGGAAATGAAGCTATAATTGATATTAGCTACGAATATGATAAGCAAGGGCGTTACTTTCCTATTAAAATTTGAAGTGTGAAAGACCTCTTGGATACTTCTTTTTACACTGAAGAAAGAAATATTTATCTTAATGTATTCACCGCTTAAGCGATGTTGTTTTTTTGGCTAAACAAAATTTGTGTACTTCAGGACACATATTTTGCAAAAGATATGTTGATTAAGATGCAATTTTACAGTTTTAATTAATTGTATTGTAAATAATGGCAAATAATTATTTATTACTTTATGTTAACGTCTTTTCATTAGTATTTTTATAGACACAAAAGTTATGCCAAGTGCATTTTTTCTGGCATTAACTATTTGAGAGACCTTCTTTGTTATTGGTTTGAATTTTGAGATACTTTTAAATGTTGTGAAGTGTTTAGTAATCATTTGTTTGTTTGCAAAACAAACAAATAAAGAAACAAATGGCGGAAATTGAATTGCATATTACGACATGAAAACGAGTGTAAGAATTTGAGGCTCAAATTTAGGAGTTTCTGGATGCAATTCCCGTCAACCGCCAGCTCTAGCCTTGGCTTTGCGTGGTTATCCCTGGTCGATAAGCCAGCGCCGGGATTTTTCGTTCTTCTATTAGGATTTTCTTTCCAGGATTTCCCTTTCATTTCATTTTCTGCTCTTTTTGGATGTACTTATGGGCCCCTTAAAGTGTGGTGTCGTTCTAAGATGACGCGTATTTTTTCCTGCCCCTTAAGGTGTGACGGTGTCCTAAGATAACACGTATTTTTTCCTCAAAGGAAAGAATATTTTACAGGTGTGCTTGGACCAGCATATTTATAGCCCTCCAGCAGTGGGACAAATCTGGGATCAGGTTTTCCCGCGTCTCTGTGGGCTGTCTATATGCGGCCCTTTTAATCTGCTTTCTTCCTCCTGGGTGGTTTATGTTATTGTTCTGGGACCTAAAATCCTGTCTTTATAGCGAACCCTGTACCAAATTTTTGTTTGGAACCTTCTAATCTTCCTATTCATAATGAATGCAGTAAAAAAAGTAAAATATCATACGATATTCAAGTTTGTATAAATGACGCTAAATTGTGTGTACATACATATACAGAATGCCCAAAATTAGACCAAAAACTTTGAGGGCTGATAATTAACATTATTTTAAATAATTTTCATAAAGGACATTTTTTACTGCGATTTTCGTTTGAGCGCTAGACGAGGTGTGCGGCTGTAAGGCTTTACCAAGAACAGTTCCGAAACCAAAGGCTCCTCAACACACTACACTTGAACGTAGACTACGTGGAAGAGGCTCCTTGGATAGTCGAGCAGGTTAGGACGGCCACGTTCTTTACGAACTCCTGAGAACGAGGAAGATGTTTTGCGGTGTACTGAGATCAATTTTGCAAATAGTACTCGTGCCATCGCTCGACAATTGCACCTAAGTCACAGCACTGTGGGATTAATTCTGCAGGAAATGTTGCACCCAGTGCACCTTGAAAAGGCTCACGCAATTAGCCCTGAAGGTTATCCTCTGTGATAGAAATGATTTCAGTGGTATTTGGACAAAATTAAAAACGATGTATTGTTTGTATCCCATGCCATGTTCACAGATGAAGCAATTTTCAGACGTGAGCAGATTTTTAACTGTTGTAATTCACATGTTTGGGCTACATTTCAGAGGTCACATTACTTAGATTTGGTTTTAATGTTTGACCCGGTATTGTAGATAACCTTTTAATAGTATCATACATTTTCCGGCCCGATTTCATCACGATTACTTATTACTACTGTAACAGTTCCGCTTCACATCAGACGGTACTTGTGGTTTCAATAAGATGGGGCACTTTGATGCTGGCTACATATGGCAGTTATTGGATAGCAGAGGTGGACTCATTGCCGTAAATACTTAAAGTGGCTGGGATGCAGCAGTGACATTAATGCTGTAGCTTAAACGAAGCATCGCAGGAAAAGCATCCCTTAACACAAAGTCTCTAAAATAGTGTTATCTCAGTACCTAAGTTTGTCGGTATAATTTTGGAAGAACCTGTATATTGAGCGCATATAACCTCATTGTTTAAAATAAGACCTGAAGCTTTCCTGGCAACGAATGTGCTAACTTTCTTCTCGGGTAGCCAGCCAGGTGAAAAGATGATTAGATATCAACGTTTCGGGAGTGTGCATCTCTCCCATCATCAGGATATTTATAAAATGTTATAACCACAAATGAAATACTGGATATAACACAACTATAAACAAAGACAAAACAGTATCAAAATTCGCATTACTGAACAAAAGACTGTTTTTAGTAAATTAAATGCCAGGTCAGGAGATGGCGTGAATATAGAAAATTGTGTCAAAGAAACGTAATTACTTAACTTGATTATCAAGGTGTATTGATCTTTGCTTCTTAAGTTGCCGGATTTCCATTTTTAAGGCCGGTTTCCAAGAGGAGCTGAACTGAAATCCAACATCACGATTAAGCGTGCTCCTTTATTAAGGAGGCTTTGGCAATTTCCTCTGAAAGGAGCACGATTAATCGTGATGTTGGATTTCAGTTCAGTTCCTCTTGGAAACCGGCCTTAAAAATGGAAATCCGTCGAATTAGGAAGCAAAGATCAATACAGCTTGATAATCAAGTTAAGTAGTTACGTTTCTTTGACACAATTTTCTATTCTCACGCCATCTCCTGACCTGACATTTAATTTACTGAAAACAGTCTTTTGTTCAGTAATGCGAATTTTGATAGTGCTTTGTCTTTGTTTATAGTTGTGCTATATTCAGTATTTCATTTGTGGTTATAACATTTTATAAATATCCTGATGATGGGAGAGATGCACACTCCCGAGACGTCGATATCTAATCAACTTTTCACCTGGCTGGCTGCCCGAGAAGAAAGTGAGCGAACCTCAATGTTTGTTTCTATGACGACCTTGTTTATTGGGTCAAGTTGAATCTCAAATGGCTTTACTGTACATTTCCAATAAAATTTGACTTTTAAAATCAGAATGTCTCAAACTTAGTAGTGTTTCATGTATATGAAAGAAACCTGACACACACTAAAATAAGTAATTATTATAAACAATATTGTTAATAATATCATACAAAATTGTTATATACACAGTAATACAACTTTAATTTTTCACTTGCAATTGTTTATTTCCTTCTAACACTGTGAGATTAAGTAATGAGGTATACGTACGTTAATTCTATGGGTTTATTATAGTTTTAAAAGAAGTATTGCGTTAGAGTAAAATATATTTAAGACAAACTTGTCTATAAAAGTTACTTAAAATTCTAAATTAAATAACGTTTAAAATGTTCACAAAATATAAATTAAGTGTTAACTTTCTTGTATTAACAAGGTGGACTGGCAGGAATCTTACGATCCTTTAGTAATGTTATTTTGAACATGAACTTGTGTAACTAAATGTTTAGCAAGAGTAAAATAATCAGGATCTTCTAAGGTGTATGGTTCCTTTAAGGATACAACAGCTGGAAATATGAATAGAAGTACCGGCAATGTCTTTTCATAAATAAAACTCCAAGATGATAAAACATTTTAATTGGACAGTCTGTGTGTTATTTAAGCGAAACTGTATTATACAATGAGCAAAGAAAACTAATTAACTTAATTTTAATTGACATTGTAACATTATACTTGACTGGCAAAATTTGAACAGCAGAGATAAATTCAAATACGTGTAATTGAAAAATTAATTTTAGAGCAATTTAGTAAACTCAGACCTGAAGCTTTCCTGGCTTTCCATCTCGGGAAACAAGCCAGCTGATAAGACGATTAGAAATAGACGTTTCGGGAGCGCACATCGCTCCCATCCTCAGGATATTTTAAGAAATGTCAAAACCATCTCCTTATCTGGCATTTAATTTACTGAAATCAGTCTTTTGTTAGTGATGCGAGTATTTGTAGTGTTTTATCTTTGTTGTTATTTGTTATATTCAGTTATACAATTTGTGGCTATAACATTTCTTAAAGTATCGTGATGATGGGAGATATGTACCCTCCCAAAACGTCGATTTTGAATACACGTTTTATTTTACATTAGGGTTCAGAATTATAACTTAGATTTCTGAGGTGATTTCTCCTTATGTTGATAATTTGGAACATCTAAAATATTCCCACGCTTCTGTCCGATCATTTGTTGACATTTAAGAGGAAATTGCTCACTGTTCTAGAAGTTTCAAGTATATTTGGCCAGGTACCGAGTAATTCTATGGACGATATACAAACATGATACCATACTTTACAACAAATTTCATATGCCACATTTGAAATAAACGAATATACTTTTATATATAGCACAGACACTGAAGCGTACTTTCCTATGTTTGTATTTAGCTCACAGAGATTTATTGATGGTCAATTGTTTATGCCTTTTTCTTTTCTTTTTTCCCCTGGCTTGTTTCCCGAGAAGATCCGGAAAGCAATTTAGTACTTTTATATCTAGTAATTTATTAATTGTATAAGTTAATCACAGCTGCAAAGTATATAATAACATTTTCGAAGTTCATCAAAGAAAAAGAAGTGATATTTTATGTAAAACAATATATTAATAACTTAAGCCAGAGTTTGCCAAGTTTTTCATTACGGGGGTCACATTAAGCCGCCAGAATATGAATTGTGGTGAAACTTTTTTCTAATTTACGTCCTCCACGATGAAAGAAATTGGTGAAATGATGCTTAAGTTGAGTCCGGGGTCCATGGAGCTAAGGGTTACCAGACATTCGTCTTTCAAGGTAAGGGAAAACTCCAGAAAAAGACAACCTTTTCCAGGTAACTCACCCTAACCCAGATTCGAACTTGGGACCTCTTGAACGTGAGGCAGACACCTACCATCTACGCTACCGAGGCGGGCAATTATGGGTGAAGTCACATAAATCTAAGATAGGAGGCCACGCCGTGGCTCAGTGGTTAGACCGCTTGGCTCTCACCAAGGCGGCCCGGGTTCCGATTCCAGGCGACCGCAAAGTGAGATTTGTGTTGGACAACATGGCGCTGGGGCGGGTTTTCTCCGGGACTTCCGGTTTCCCCCACCATCTCATTCCACCGGTGCTCCATCTTCATCTCATGTATCATCAGTGTCATCGCCTGCGGTGCCGTATGTAGTAAAAGCGGGCGTTAAACACTACACATTATCACATTCTAAGATAGGAACAATAAACTCTACCGCACAAGTCACATTAGTCTTCAAATATTGTTTTATTGATCTAAATAAACACTGGAAGATTCATGACCATATAATAAGGTACTTAGTATGTATGTGGCCCGGTAGCGGTAGCGGTAGATGGTAGCATGTCTGCCTCACGTTCAAGAGGTCCCGAGTTCGAATCTCGGTCAGGGTGAGTTACCTGGATAAGGCTTTTTCGGGGTTTTCCCTTATCCTTAGAGACGAATGTCGGGTAACTCTAAGCTCCATGGACCCCGGACGTATTGAGCATCATTTCACCCATTTCATTCATCGTCCGATATGACTAAATGATGGGGGACGTAAATTACAAAAAGGTATGTATGTAGTATTTTATTTATGGTCTTGTTAAATGAAATCCTTTGATATTTACCTATTACTACCTACTGTATGAAGTAGTAAGACAATATAGTCAATGGTAAAAGATGATAGAAATGTAACCTGGTTAATAATCAAGAAAGGCCCACAAATAGAACATAGTCTAGGAATAGGAATAGTTTATAACTCTCCCACAACATCGAGCTTTTTTGACAATAGAACATTAAAGAAACTAGAGGAGCTAAGGCACAAATTTCACGGCATAGTGTTTTTGTTAATGGGGATTTCAATGCTAGAATAGGCCAAGAGAAAATCAAATTAATGAGGCATGATCGTGAAATAGAGAGAAAGCACATGAATGGGTAAGGAGTAGCAAGGACAAGGTTCTCAACAAAGAGGGGGTAAAATTGCTCCATTTCTGTGAATTGAATAATTTGTTTATATGTAATGGGGCAGTAAAAGGGGATGAGGATGGCGAATATACATTTGCAAATCACAACGGTCAAAGTGTGGTTGACTACATCTTGTGTAATGAGGGGCTCATTGAAAGAATTAATAATTTCAAAATAACAAACGAAATACTGAGTAGTGGCCGCTTCCCGTTAGGGATAGAAATAGGATTGATAGAAGAAGAAAGCGAGAGAAAGGAGGAGGGTGAGCTTAAAGTAGCGAGTGCATTTAGATGGAGGGAAGAAATGAAGGATAACTGAAATAAACTCAGAAATATAAAAATAATAGGAATAGGCATAGAGGTTGCATTGAATGAGAACAATATATAAGGGGTCTTAGAATTAATGAAACTAATAGTTACAATGGCAGGGATAAAAATGAATGTAAAGGGAAAATGAAACGAATAAGTTATGGCCGGTTTGATGAGGACTGCGGTAGAGCTTCTTCTCATCAAAATGTATTCTTAAAGCTTCATCAGTCACAGCGTGGCTTATATTGTAATTTGGCGTATCTCGTTTTTTTAAAAATATTAACAGATATAAGTGGATGAGAATATTGTATTAATCCCTGATCCTTCGGCAGGTAGTTATCAATAGGTGCCCGCCTTTTTTAAATTATTTTATTTACAGTTTAAGTAAGTCTGTGGGTCAAACAAATACATTTCGCGGACCGGTTTTGACATATGGGCCTCCATTTGCATAAACCATTACATTATAAAAGACATTACTATCAAAATAGAATGGTAATTTCAGCGAGTTAGGTACACAGTATTAAAATATTTATTACCATCCAACCCTTGTCGTCCAAAAGGGATTGAATATGGAACGTAAGCGTCTTTATGGCAAGTTTATTATCATTGGCCTAGCTTGTCATAAGGGTCACGGACAGTGACAGAGCACATAGCTAGCGTATTTTATTGCAGAGACCGAGTGTGCAAGAGGCAATAATCGTCAATTTTCATTTCTGCGGTTTTGTTGTGACGTATAGCCAGGAAGCATCTTGTTCCAGACTGGAAATACCGAGAGAGATTTACTGTTCCGTGGTGAGAGGGGGTTTATACTGGAAACCTACAACAAAAAAACGACCGAATATATAAGCTTATTCAAATGACTTTCTTAATAATACCATTCCAAGCGAATATGAGAATACTTAGGTCACAGTACACATCTCAATTCGTTCGCTGCCGTTGATACTAAAGAGCTTCATTTAAAATGTTACAAAAAATATTTCATGTGGGCTAATAAATTTTATTTAGACCAGAACGTTTCCAACCATCTATTTAGAAACATTTACGCTACATTTTAAAAAGATCTGATACTTCATAGACACCTGAATTAAAGGTTAAAATACTACATTATTTTATGAATTACAATATTTCATGTATTTTTTAATTTGAGGCAAAATATTCGTTTCATGAACGTTGAAAACTGGGAAATGAAGCACATAAGTAAGAAGTTGTGTTAAGAAAGGAAAAGGAAACCAAGGTGTTTTGAATTTTCAGGACACAATATTTTAAAACATGTTTAATTTTATATTTATAAAACTAATAAATTAAAGTTTCAGCTCTAGGTTTAATTTTAAATGCATTTCTAAGCATGAATACGCACATTGCTCATGAGGTTGTCTAACTTTGCCACTAGTGCAAAGGGTCCTTCAATAAATAACCGAAATAATTTGTTTTAATTTTAACATAATGGCTTTATTTCAGCAACATATACCTATACACTTACGAAGTATTCTCCCTCTGATGAAATACAAATATTCCGACGATTTACCCATTGTTCGAAACACTCATTGAACCCATTTTTGGACAGTATGTTCAGGATACCCATGACAACATTGTTCAACTCCTTATCGTTTTGAAAAAGGCGAGTTTCACATTAGGGAAGAGGTAAAAATCGCATGGTGCGAAATCCGGAG
The DNA here is from genome assembly GCA_030765055.1 of Mantis religiosa. Lineage (NCBI taxonomy): Eukaryota > Metazoa > Arthropoda > Insecta > Mantodea > Mantidae > Mantis > Mantis religiosa. The sequence goes on along the minus strand of CM060951.1, from coordinate 49,454,554 downwards.
AATAAGATGGATGAGGCATGATCTCAATGCCCATTTCTGCGATGATATCTTGAGTTGCACGAGCTCGATGAGCAGGGGCATTATCCTGATGCAAGATCCATTCTCTCCTTGCGAGATCTAGTCGCTTTCCGGCGATTTTTTTCTTCAGTGGCCCCTTCAGTACGTCACAATAGTAAGCAGCAGTTACTGTGCGTTGATTAGTTACAACATGATCATACAGAATGCCCTGTTTGTCAAAGAATACGAGATGCATTACCTTTCCTGCACTTTTCTGAACTTTTGCTTTCTTAGGCCTACGGCTCGATGAATGTTTCCACTGCGAACTCTCCTGTTTTGTTAACGAGTCGTAATGGTGAAACCAACTCTCATCACAAGCGATGACCCTATTCAGAAAGTCTGGCTCCCATCGTAACCTTCCGAGCCATTCTTGACACGTCATGACGCGGTGAACCTTCTGTTCGTCCTTCAGCACGTGGGTACCCATTTCGCTGCAACTTTTCGATAGCCAAGATCATTGTAAATTATGTCGTCTACAGTTACAACAGACAAATGCATTATGTCAGCAAGTTTCAAAATTGTTATGCGACGATCTTCTCGCACAATTGCGTCAATTGTGTTATTGTTGACTTCCATTTTTGCTGTTACGTGTCTTCCAGGGCGCGGAGAATCTTCAAGGTCTTCATGACTCCCTTTGAAACGTTTATACCACTCGAAGACTTGTGTTTTGTCTAAAGGTTGGTCCTTGTATGCTTTCTGCACCATTTCATTGGTTTCTGTAGGAGTTTGTCTATCAGAACACATTGATGCTCGTTGCTGCAATTTCAGTTCCATGGTGGGTGCAGTAAAAACGACCTCACGTACCGCGCTCTAACTCCCAACTTATTGACTCTGCATGACTGGTACTCACAGCACTGCTAGATAAAGGATTCACCTTTCCACCACTAGCACCCATGGCGCTCCAGGGTGGTTTATTTAAATACAGTTAAATTATAGTATAGAAAATGAGTAGTTGTCAAACATTTTTAGGAGTACTCACTCAGATGAGATGTTCTTCATTTCTCCAGAAGCGCTTTTCGATCAGGTTTTGATCATCTTCAGTGTGTGTTGACCAGGAGTAGCTGGTCAACACACACTGAAGATGATCAAAACCTGATCGAAAAGCGCTTCTGGAGAAATGAAGAACATCTCATCTGAGTGAGTACTCCTAAAAATGTTTGACAACTACTCATTTTCTATACAAGAAATATCTCACTTTTAATAACTTGACATGTCTTCTTTAAAAAAAAAAAAAAAAAAAAAAAAAAAAAAACAGTTAAATTAGTTCGGTTATTTATTGAATGACCCTCGTACAAATCCTTAGCTGTCTTATCTTTGCGTTTCTGGGTATGTTTGCTCCTGCGCGTCTTTTTGTACCTCAGTAGGCAAGAAATAACTTAAAATCTACTGCACGAGGTACGGTATTTTCTTAATTCAGCCAGTTTGCTCCGCGAAAAAGTGATATGCTTGCATTCGGGAGACTCTGGGTTCAATTCTCCAACCGCCTGCTCCAAATTAGCGAGTTTTTATGGTCATTAGGTGAATGCTGGGGTGGGTTCTAATTTATCACAATTTTCTTTCCTTAGTTTCCGTTTCATTCATGCTTCAGACGTGCTTCTAGGTTTAGTCGTGTGTAGCGGTGGCGTACAGAAGTCGCGAATGCTTGCAACAAGAAAAAATTGTTCCCACTGGATATTAGAGGGTTCCTAGTTCTATTGTTGTTTCCTCACCCCCTCTAGGCAATAGTAAGAATGTTTTCGAGCCAGGAATTATTAGAGCCTTCCGCGTGTCTCTGTGGCTAGTCGCCTATTATTCTCTCACTAATTTTCTTCCTCCTGGAGGTGTAATAGTTTAATCAGATCTCAGATAGGTTGCAGTGGCTAAAAGCAGATAAAAGGGAATAAAAGAAAATACATTTTGTTCCAAAATTGAAAAGACTTCAATATATTATGTGTGAGTATTGAATCTATTTCGTTAGAATTCTACCCGAGATTAAAAACCCGAGATAAGAGTTTCTCAGACATCGACTGGAACTTCGAGATAATCAACGAGGATCAAGAATTTCCTAGGAAACCTCGCAAGCTATAGATTCTGCTTCATGTAGAACATAAAGGATTCTATGAAATGGTGTATCGGAAACAAGTTTTACAAGATGATTGGCATTTCAAACACAGTGTTAAACTTTCATCCTATATTATCACTGAAAATCTCTGATTATCGATTCAGATGTACCAGATAAGCTTTATGCTCCTGCTTTTGATGCGCAGCGCATACGTACTTCTCCACCTGCTCTGTTGACAGGTGTTTCCTTCCCACAAGGTACACACCACGCCGAGTTTAATAAATATACCTGCACTACACATCCTGCTTGTTTCGGTGTCAAACTTGCCGAGACGAAACGGTCTACTATCATTCTACTTGCGTTACAGTCATCACCACCATCACCATCATCACCAATGATGTATGAGATAAATAAAACTTATCTCTGTTTCATATAATATTGCCCCGCTGACATGTATCACTCCGCGTGCAACAACCTTCCCCCTCACCCTAATTGGCTAATGCTTTCGCGCCATAGGCCATAGATGGTGCCTTCCCGTCACATTTAAACCTGCAGTAAACGTCATAATAATTGACAGGATAGATAGATAAAATCTTTAAATATATATATTAAGGCATGCAAAAATAATGAAGTTTATAATGAAACTGAGCAAGTTGAAACTGAATGAATGAGCAATGAAACTGAAACAAGTTTATAATGAAAGGCCTTCGGCCTTTTCCACTGGAATTTTTTAAAACCAGCACAAACACCTTGCAAAAATGCTTGTCTTTCACTCTTAAAAGTCGTGTCATGCCATACTTGTCGTGTGTTCTTCATTCACCCAAGTCTCGTCAAGGAAGTATATTTTGCGATTTGTGTCCCGGTACAGTCTGATTGTCCTTAAATAACGCCTTCGCCACACAGCAATACCGCTCCTGGATGGTAAGTTTTCCTGTTGTCTCAATTTCACGACGCGATGTTTCTACGCATCTAACACTCACATCTTAAGTTCAGAGCACAGCTGTTCGTCTTCTTTCACTGAAAAAGACGGATTCTTCTCTGTGAGTGCATCAAACACATGCACCACAATTATTTTTTCGCCGCTTTGTAAAAGTTTTCCCTTGCGATGCTTCAGCGAGAAACTGGCGCTAGACTCTGCCATTATACATATAATAATTACACGCGCAATCAACGATCAATAAAATAATTTAGCTCTCGCACTCTGCACAACACACCTTCGAATGACGATATATGACTAATCCAGTTCAAACAAGGTCAGTGATAAAAGTCATATAAACGAATATGTCATCACTACCGCTGAAGCACGTGCTATCGTGCCATGTGCTTGAGAGCAAAGGAACCTCCTCTTTACTTCGTTTAAGAATTAACACGCTTTTCAGATAAATCAACCCTGTTGCGTAATATATTTAATTCAAACGGTTACGAAAATATAAATTTGACAATTCTCTTCCAATATATAAAGATATATCACCATGTTACATAGCGAACTAATTTTTACGGCACAGCAGTCTACAATACAATAGCAGCAATGAGAGGTGATAAGGTCACGTGACCGTTTAGGGATACGGGGCAAGCTTATGTGAAGCAAGGATTTCATACACAGATCGCTTGGAATACTTCTCTCCCGGAACAAATTTAAAATCAAAGCAAAATGGGCTAACAAAGCCTCGTACTGATTACCCCCACAAGAAGGCTACGGGGCATGAAGAGAGAGAGAGAGGGGGGGGTTTGAACTATTTATCGGCTCTGGTAATTGATCTGTTTACTATGAAATGAGTGTATGAAAGTACTTATGGCTCATCCATACTGCCAGATCTAATGCTCGTTTCAGTAACTGCAGCGATGGGTATTAGTATGGGTGAGTTATGTGACCACACTGGGTGTTTTACATGAACATAGCACCCTCATCATATCCGAAAGGCAAGCATAAACATCATGCGGATAGCAACGGTGATCACGTTACACCTTCCTCTGCGTTGCCTTCTTATGGTGGGCAGACAGTACAAATACTTATATTATGAATAGTTTTAGTCAAACGCAGAAACCTCCAGCCAGCCATTAGATCATACATTGCACGTTGGCCATAGTAGTCCCTCTGTGCATCCAATCCTACTAAAGAGGGAAAGGATGAAGGGCGACTAAATCAGGGAGACTAAGCAAGATAGCAGAAGTCCTCAATGATTTATAACACCAATCCTCAAGTGGACAGGATCTTCCTAAGCCACTTTAACCTGAGGGTCTCCGAATCAAATGAGCCTTTCCCAGGAAGGGACCCCAGTTGATAAGAAAAGTTCGAGGGAAAAATCTTTCCACAGAAGAAATTCCACCGTTTCGCCACAACACACCAGTCGCCGTCGCCTGGTCTTACAACCCTCAAACAAACGAAAGGAAATGATAAAGGCAGGAAATAATGGGAATAGGAAATTCATGATAGAAGGGGACCATGCATGCATTCTCCTTCCGACTTGGGAAGCGCGCAAAAAATCCAAGATCAGAGCGGCTGCCTTGGCGGTAATCGAACCGATTACTTTCCGAATACGAGACTCCACTTTATCGTAAAATTATGGAATTAAATGGAATGAAAACTAAAGGAAGGATAACACTGCCAATATTATACACATTTATCATGCATCTAGCAACAAAGGAAACCCACTTAAAGGCATTAGTTACATTACTCTTCCCCTCGAAATTTGAGCTTTAAACAGGCTGAGCTTCTGGTACCTGCATAAATACATGTGATCTTGAATATGGCAACAGCTATAAGTCTTTATCTCCCACATTCAGACACAATTTCCTCTTATGTACCATGACACATCTATTTCTGATGAAAATATTAAGAGGAATTTTTATTATTTTGTCTACTATTTATGTTTTGTTATGTTGCTATGGTGCAGAGTAACGTACACTCCATGTAACAGAGGCAAAATATAGTCCAGTTTCGTAGCACAAAGTCATTGCCATGTTAAATTGGAATAAAGCATGACCTAAATTCAGTTACTTTAGTAACAGAGTGCTAACACAAAATCGAATCAAAATACGTACATACAAATTAATAACAAACAGCACGCAATTAATAGCAATTACATCAATTATTATATGTCAGTGTCACACAGCATGAGAACCATTTGCACTCATAATTAAATCAATGCATTACTAACCATTAAAAAACTGCAAATTCATGTTACCTGTATCAACGTGAACCCTGTTTAACGTACAGGGACAATTTTTAATGAATGATAATCGAGAAATGAAGCGTTAATTCCGTAGTTTAGTTGGTAGAGCATCTACATACTATGCCGGAATAGATTCCCGGTTAAAGGGGTGGGAATTTTTCTCTATGCAAGATTATTTCCTATCCAAACCAGTGGCTGGAAGAACGAATGTGCGTGTGTCTGTGTTCTAATATATAACTCATAAAGAACAAAATCACAGTGTTCGAAAGAGTTAACACCATTATACGAGGGCTGTTCAATAAAGAATGATCATAAGCTTTTTACGGTCATAATTTTTCACACTAAAATTTAGTCTTATTATTTGCTATTAGCTTAATGTGACACAAACACGCCGTAGGCTATCATTGTTGTTACTCGTGGTTCCCGCCTTTGAGAACCAGGCAAGCTCAGACATGCTCAGTGTCGCCTACCGCTGCAGTGGAGGTAAAATGCAGTTAAAGTTGATGTTAGAGGAAGATCCGGAGTTTCTTTCAAACGTAATCACTGCTGATGAAACTTGGGTACATCATTTTGATCCTGAGAACAAACAGCAAAGCTCAGTGTGGAAATCTCCTTCATCACGAACCCCCAAAGGAGCAAAAGTGGTTGCTTCTGCTGGGAAAGTTATGGTCATCTCATTCTTTGATATTCATGGAATGGTTTATCAGCATGTTGTACCTGCACACACATCAGTAACTGGACATTACTAAAGGGATGTCCTGAAAACATTGCAAGTCCATATCAGGTGCAAAGTACCGCATTTCCATGAAGCAGGCTGGTTGCTGCACCAGATAATGCGTGGCCGCATATTGCTAATGTTGTTACTGAATATCTTGCAAAAATCAACGTGAAGTGCATCCCTCACCGTCCCTATAGTCCGGATTTAGCCCCATGTGACTTTTTTCTATTCCCTAACTTGAAGAAACGCCTTCGTGGGAGACATTATCCATCATTATTAGCAGTGGTGAAGGCTGTGGAGGCGATTTTGTAGGATCTCTCAAAAAATTGTTTCCAGCATGTCTTTGAAGACTGGCAGAAACGCTGGGACAAGTGCATCGCATTCAGGGGAGACTATTTTGTGAAGGACTATAAAAATTATGAGGATGAGTAAAGGCACGTTGTCAACGAAAAATTGTGAGTATTCTTTATTGAACAGTCCTCGTATAGAGGCAATATACTTCCTAAAACAAAAGACCACGCATATTATCGTTGTAGTTAAAAGCGGATATACAGAGAAAAATAAACTAATTATTTTTACACTTAATTAAACTACTTCCCGTTAAATAGTCCAAATAATAACTCTCTTATGTAGTTTAGCTTCAGCGTACGTACTTCATTACGTTTGAAGTTTCTCTCTTTCCTTCTACGCATCCAAAAGTAAAAGAAGTTTCCTGAAGGAACCAGTTCCATTTACTTAAAAGTAAAGCTACTCTAAAGTACGATGAAGTAAAAGGGAATCAGGAAGAGCTTAACTTGAGACGGACGTTATTAGAAAAAACGAAAGTTTTGAGGGTGAGAAATAAGATACTCTAGCTTCTCCCTTTTTGTTAACTTTTAAAATGTGGTTCACTTTGGAAGTTCTTGTCACTTCATGCCATGACCTATATACACCTTGCCACTTTAGAGAACCATTACCGACTTCATCACTAAAGCTAAATATTTTGAAAGGCACGGAGAGGCTGGGCAAGCTTTTAAACTGTCAAACGCAATTAGTTTTCATTCTGCGGACATACAAACAAGACACACTCATCACTGGGGTATTGTCATTATTTTCACAGAACTTTGATTTAGTTCTTGTAACTAACTTTGAAACACGAGACTTTTGTTAAACTCTATATTGGAGATTAACTTTGCTGCAAACGGAGTACCTTGCTTTTATCCTCAATAAAATCCATTACATACAATGTTTGTTGACTAGGATGGACGTTAATTGGTTTCAAATATTCTCATCATAAAATGGACCTTTGTGGAGCTATTGTGATGACAGGTTGATTACAAAAGAAATGAATAAAACGTGATCAGAAACTGAAATTACAGAGAATGCACTGAAACGTGTACATTTTATTTCAAACGACCCATATAGCCAACTGATTAGTATTGTCACCCAATTATCGGAAGGCACGACCAACTGGTAGCTGGGTGGGGGACAGGAGGCATTCAGACGACGCCTATCCATTTATCCTGTGGCGCTCACTGAGGGGATAGTTAGAAAAATATTACGAACCACTGTACCGCATCTTTCCCCTACCCCTGACGTCTGGAAAATTCGGGATAATTGTTCCGAGCCGCGTAGCTTCGAGATGCAGCGATCTGCCTATATAAGCGACGCATCGGACGACTAAGGCAGTTCTCAGTTCTGAGTTTTTAGTCAGCTCTAGAGAGATGTGTACGAGTAGCGAGTGTTACGTAATTGTGAGTGTTACGTGACTGTGTGTGATACCTGTACCAATTGTAATTCGGTGGAAATAAAGAACATTTTAGTTTGTGCATCTGGACTTTTAATTTCACGAACCCACAAAGTCACAGTATATATAATCCACATATATATTTAGGTATTTGCTACTTCTTGGGATGAGCTTGAATATTCTCTCGTTAAAAATCCTCTCTTGTATGTTCAGCTACGCTGTCGTGAAGTGTTTCACCTTCTTGTCTGAAGCGAATCATCGGCCTCCTATAGGTGCACCGCCAATTGAGCAAAGAGAAATTGAAGCGAGCTCCACGCTATAGGTAGGGTGGTCGATAATGTATCAGCGAAACTGCTTCAACAGCATCGTGGTCTTCTGGACTCTAAAGTCTCTCGAAGAAAGATGATGTTTCCGGGAAACATCCTGACCGTTTCCTTGATTGCCTCCCACAATCGTGTCAAGATCTCACAATATCAGGAAGCAGCCACTGAGTGCCTCTTCCTAAAACTTCCACGAGACACCTGTGTTTTTGCAAAATACTGTGACCATCACCTTCGTGGTCGATGAGGTCGTGATAAACTTCTTTGCCTTTGGAGAAGAGGGATGTTTCCAATCCAATGACAACCGCTTACTCTGGATGTGTAGTGGCAGATCTACTGATTAGTCACCCATGTTAACGTGGTGAAGAAAACTGCCCCCTATCGTGGAGAACAGTTCCAAAAGTGACAGACTTGCTACGACGGGCTTCTCCTTATGTTGATTGGAAAAATTTCGTGGTACCAATAGGTAAGAAACTTTTTCATACTTCAGAATAATGTGACGAACGCTCCTGAACAACATTCCCAGTTGTACCATCATATGCGGCAATTTATTATCCTGTTCTGAATCAGCTCCTCCAAGCGAGGAGTCCCTTGATGGATCGGTAGCTGCGATCCTCATCGGTGCTGTTTTCTTTACCAGCTGCCAACTTAATTTACCGTTCTGCAGCTTCTGAATAGATATTAGTCTTTCCCTAGTTCTCTACCAGCTGCCAGTAAATTTCATTCGTGATTACGAGTTTCACCCACCAAACTCGGATAACAGAGGATTCCATCGCGGTATCAGTTTCCCAAAAGAATAATTGACGCTGTAGGTTTTCGGATGGCTGAACCTCTGCTCAGTTATCAACCGCAGGCATTAAAATTACCGCAATCTACTGATTTCCCTCTTACGTACGAAACACGAGGAATATTGACGTGAAACCTTAGTTTCCGATCACCCCTCACAAATTAGCAACATTCACGCTCAGTTTGCAATGTTGTCTGGTAACGATGGGTGTAAATTGTATATTGAATCGTTTGTTTCTTCAAGAAGCATACCACGTATTCTATAAGAGATTAGTTTATCACCCACTTCATTTATTTTATATGTTGATAATCTGATTATACAGACAAAAACTTCTAAGGGACGAATCCGTGAAATCGGAGATACGAGTTAATTAATTTAAAACTCTTGTAGCTCTTTGGCGTCATTAATCTAGGGTATGATATTAGTTTCAAATATGTGTCAAAAACGACAGATATAGTAGATATATCAGCTTGAAAAAGAAATCCTGCAGGATAAACTCCAAGCACATGAGTGGTGCTGATAAGATTTTGGGAATTGACCACATCGTTAACAATAAAATACTTTGAATATTTATTTATATAAACGCGTTTTTGTTCCATATAAGAATTTTAAATATTTGGATTTGCTTTATGATATCTTGCAACCAGGCAGGAGCGGTTTCAACCATTTAGAATGTTAATAACATTTTACCCTGGAAGAGAAGAGAAGCTTACCTGAGGAGTACGAGGGAGCCTCAAAGGAAACCGCATTGTTGTCATAAAAACTTTATTGATGAACCTCTTTACAAAATTACTCCCGTCACCTACAAAATACCCTCCATTGCATGCGACTTGTCAAGTCCCTTGTGCCACTGTTGCAGGCATGTTTGGAACTCTTCAAGTTTGATATTGTCCAGTGCCCTTTGCGAAGCTGTTTTTACCGCCTCCACATCGTCATAATGCTCCCCTTTTAGCGTTTTTTTTTTCGTAAAAATAGGAAAAAGTCGCACGGAGCTAGGTCCGGCGAATACGGAGCGTGGGGAACGACAGACCACCTCTGAGATGCCAAATAATGGGCCACTCGTAAAGCCGTGTGTGCTGGAGTGTTGTCGTGACGCAGAAACCAGTCATCTGATCGGCAAAGTTCCGGGCGTTTCCGCCTCGCATGCTCTAGAAGACGCCGTAAAACATCCAAATAAAAGTGCTGGTTAACAGTCTGGCCAGGGGGTACAATTCACGATGCACAATTCCACGAACATCAAAAAAGACAATGATCATCGTCTTCACATTTGACCTCACTTGCCTTGCTTTCTTTTTTGGTCTGAGAGAGTTGCGAGTACTCCACTGCCTTGACGCTTGCTTGGTTTCTGGGTCATACCCGTAACACCAACTCTCATCCCCTGTAATGACTTTTTTCAAGAAGTTTGGATCACGGCAATCTCTGTTTCCAAGTCCTGACACACATTCATGCGGATGATTTTGTGCTCCTGTGTGAGAAGGTGCGGAAAAATTTAGCAGCAATACGTCTCGTGTGCAAATCCTCCCTCAAAATCCGCTGGCACAAGCTGCAACTATTTCTTGTTGCTGCTGAAATTTGGTCTATCGTTTGGCGATGATCCTCGTTGATCTTTTGGCGGACCTTTTCAATGTTCTCCTCATTTCGCGATGTTGAAGGGCGTCCAGAACGAGCTTGGTCTTCAACACACATCTCACCACGTTTAAAGCGCCCAAGCCTCTAAAACCTGTGTGCGGCTCATAGCGTCCTCCTGGAAAGCTTCCTGAAGCATTTGGTGTGTCTCCGTTGCAGCTTCTTTAAGCAGGAAACAAAATTTCACACACATTCTTTGTTCTTTTAAAGTTTCCGTAAAGACTTCGCAGAGGTAACCCGCCAATAGTCAGAGAAACAAAATACCACACTTTCACGTTCAGCTCTACATTGACGCCGTCTGCGCAGCTGTTTCCTGAAGGTCTCTACTAACACCATCTAGCGTGAGAACCCTGCACTACGTCTACGAGTGGCAGCGCTCTCGGAGTCCGGTTTCTTTTGGGTTCTCCCTCGTACGTGAATTGTGTATGTGAAAACTAAGAAATATTCGAATGAGAAGACGCAAATTATTACTCATTATTGTAAAGGATAACTCTAAAGTATTAACAGAGATACATAAATAAAAATAAGGATAGTGGAAAACTTCACTTCAATTGATATTTTTCTTCGACGTTAAAAGTACATGGGTTTTATAAAATAAAACTCGCTTATATTTCAGTTTCGCTTTTACACCCCCGCCAGAGTGATCAGCCTGATATGAGAGTGATGAAGTGGATGCTATGAAATGGCGGTGCAATGAATGAAAGGAAAACTGATTATGAAACAACTAAGGAATGAATGGTGGGAAAACTGGAGATCAAGAAAAACAAATTCGCGTATCTCCGTTCTGAGGTAAAACTCGGGCCAGCTCGCCCACGGTGCCGTTAAATAAAACACGGAATAAAGTTCATTGAGTGTTTTTATTTGTATAAATATTATCTATTTTCCAAAGTCGGCAAATTTGACAGATGGTCTCACAGTTCTACGGCAAGTAGGATTTAAATTATATCTTAAAATAAACGAACAAATTATTAAAAGTGTTTACTATAGGTTAACAGCCCGCCTCGGTAGCGTAGATGGAAGGATGTCTGCCTTACGTTCAAGAGGTCCCGAGTTGGAAACTCGGTCAGGGTGAGTTACCTGGATAATTGTTTTTCCGGGGTTTTCCCTCATCCAGAAAGACGAATGTTGGGTAACTCTAAACTTCATGGACTCCGGACTCTTTGGAGCATCATTTCATTCATCGTCCGATATGACTAAATGATGGAGGAAGTAAATTACAAAAATAAAAAAATAAAAAAAAAAAAATTGTCGGTTAACACGTGCGACAATGTTCAACAATCACTGAGTAACAATGCCGGGAGTAAGCCAGTTATCCATCATTTTGTCACGCCAATTATATCAGAAGCGCGGCGAATTTAAATCAGTAAATTCCGAAATATGAACAGCTTCCGAGATCTAATAAATAGCATCCACAGCTTCAACCCTTATATTCCTATTTCAAAACATAGGCCGTTTCTTAAGCAAGGTGAGAGAAAACCTGCTGTGTTAAGAGAGAGAGAGAGAGAAAAATAGTACAAACTTAACAGCATGGTCATTTTTGCTTCCCCATTACCACGTAGAAGTAACAGTTAATTCCAGGGAAAAATTCACCCGATTTTGACCGGGAATAGTGGTAATTAAGCACCATCTTGCAAAAATCTGACACGAAAATTTTCAATAAAAATCTGTCACCCTTACTACCTTTTACATGGAAAGATTTTCAAACATTACAAGGACTATCGATATCCATTAAAATATCATATATTTTCTGGTACATTCATGATAAATGAAACGTATATCTTGAGGAGTCTGGGAAAGCCCTTATGAGTCCTCTTCATTCCGGATAACTTTTGCAAAACTGGTAACCGTAGGAGATATCCGGAAACCTTAGCGCACAAAACGAATATCTCGTTAAGATATTACTTGTTAATTGCTTGAATTTCTCAAGTGAGGGTCGCTTTTATCCCTTGGTCATGCAAAGAGAATGGAATGTCGAAGAAATCTCATAGCGACCACCTCTTAAAATATTTGACCATTACTTATAGTCTTCAGAACTCCATATCACCTTATGCTTACAATCAAATTAGAATGTTTCTGTAAGTGTGTATGTATATCAATGTGAAATAAATAGAGGAAGAGGGTAGATATGCCATGGCCGGGATTTGAACAACGGTTCTCCTGGTTTCAGTCCAGTCGCTCTTACCCATTGAGTTACCATGGCCAACTTGCTGTCATGACATTAAGTTATCCACAAACGTCGCATCTCGAGAGCCCCTAGGGGTTTACCAGGGAAATATACGAGTCAAATGGATAATTTAATGTCACGACGTCAAGTTGGCCATGGTAGCTCAATGGGTTAGAGCGACTGGACGGAAACCAGGAGATCCGTAGTTCAAATCCCGACCGTGGCATTGAATTTTTTATGTTGACACTAACTATCAAAAAAATAATAATAATAATAAACTTATCCTATATAGGCTAGTATGAAGACATGATTAATTTCCATCAATTAACTAAAATAATAAGAGTAAAATGATGAAGCCTGGTACTCAAGTACTTACGATAGTAAGTCGCCACAAACGGTGCATCTCGAATGCGAGAGTGTTTACCAGGGAAATATACGAGTCAAATGGATAATTTAATGTCGTGATAGCACGTTGGCCATTGTAGGTCAATGGGTTGGAGAGACTGGACGGAAACCAGGAGATCCGGGGTTGACTCTATCCAAAAAAAAAAGTAATAATAAATAAACCTTAGCCTATATACGGCTAGTATGAAGAAATGATTAATTTCCATCCATTAACTAAAATAAGAGGAAGAGGAGCTTGTAAGAATAGTTTGCGCAATAGTAGAGAATGTCACTTGGTGGCAAAATATCAACATTTTAATAATGTTGCAATTTGGAATAGATTTACAAATAATGTAAAAGTGTTTATTGTCTAAATTTGTAGTCTGAGTTACATGGCTAACCAGATATACATATATACCATGTCTAAATAAATATGGCATATATTATTTTATTCTAGCCTTATGATCTCTGAAAGGAATGCGTTCACTACAGACATACATACGTATAGACAAGGTGACGTAATGATATACGAGTCGCGCACAGATAGAAACTCTGGGAGGATAACATACAGCCTACTTATTACACAAGCGGCAGCCCGTTGTGTTTCTTGTAACACTGGATATGAATACCGTTTTTTTTTTTTCAAAGTTTAATCACATATTCTGTAACGGTACTGATAATTTCACGCCCTTCATAATGCACAACCTTAAATTTTTTAAGATCTTCAGACATGGTGAGAAGACTAGTAAATCTTACTGCACTGAAATACGATAGTTCTGCATCTTGCTACGCAAGTAGGCTACGTGACTTACTGCAGGTGATTGCTGAATGTTTACTGTATTGCTCACTCGCTACGTAACCGGATAACGGTTCCCCACTCCCGCACAGCTCATCACGCAGAGGTCACGAGTCCAGAACACATCTATAAGTAATATTATAATTATAAACTTAGGCAAAATATGTGAAAATTTTAAAATTTAAAATGTTTGCAGTATGATGCAGCGCACGCTGGTGGTGCGTGATTTAAGCTCATTCAACTGGTGTAAGTATAAGGCTGTTTATCGCTGTTTTTATCCGCATCTGAGTATAAAGAACCATTTTATGGGAGAGAATATAGCAGTCATTATTGAAGCTATATAGACAAAGACATCATTTCTCCTCTGAATGAAGCAGCGAAAATTACAAAAGAAATTTTAAGGAAAGAAACGGGAAACATCAAACATTAACTTAAAGAACAACTGCCCACATTTCGGAAGACTCACAGAGGCCCCCTGAAGATTAGACATTTCCAACACCGCACCTCAGGGCGCCATTACCACATTCTGCTTTATCCTACCCCGTGTCATGTCTGGGAATTCTCCAGCCTGCCATAAAAGTTAATATCTCCCCCAGAGCAAATTCAGAATTGCAAGTATAAGAGAGGCCGGGGGAAAAAACCTGTAACGTGATAAATCCTCTACGACAAACACGAGAGGTCAAACAGGGCAGAAATGATTTTCAGAGAACGGCACGTTTCGCCTATAAGCTGCAGGGAAATTTTTCCCCACATTTTCTCTTGCTTTGCAGCTGACAATGTGGACAGTTATCCTCTTTGATGAGATTTTTAAAACGGCTACAGGAAAGCACGTTTAATGAAATGCTGTCTATTTTAAACATAAAAATGTAGCTCTGATAATTCTTTTCCAAGAAGCGCTTCCAAAACGGCTATCAGATTTAATAAAAACTCTGTATTTGGCACAATGAGATTATATTTGCCAAATTATATATTGCGAATGTCATATTTGTCTTTAGTTCTATATGTTCTATAACATGGTATTAGAGCGTGGAGTAATTCATTCATCAGTACTGTTACATCGTTAATATTAGACCAAAAATGAGTAATTAAAGGATGCCTGAAATAGTCATTCGACTATTAATTACTACTACCATACTCTGAATTCAGTTAATTAAAAATCCCATAACTTGTTATAATATGAAAGTGTAGAGCCAGACTGAAAAATTCATTGCCATAGCCGGGATTTGAACCACGGACCGTCTGGTCTCCATCCAGCCGCTCTAAACCATTGATCTACTATATCCAACATGCCGACATGACACTAAATTCTCCAACTGACTCGTGTTTTTTCCGGTAAACCACCAGGAGTTCTCATAAACACGTGAGACAACCTTAATGGTGACTTATTATGCTGTAAGTACTTTAACATTTGTTATAGGTAATATTTTATGCCCATCCATGCCAAACTTTAGTATTTATACAACTGGTAGCAGAACTTTAATTTGCCTCATTAAAGTACACCTGTTCATTAAAGTATTGGTATTCGACCTTGTGAAAACTCTAATAAAGATTATTCTCGTTTCGATCGACAATGGTACTAGTGCCAGTTTAGAAAAAAAGTCAAAATGTCTGACAATAGTAACAATGCCATTGAGGTTACACCCCAAAATAAAATTGAAATTTCAAACACAATAATAATATCAGAAGAAAAAGAAAGCACACAAATTAACAGCAATTCACCTTCAACTATTTGACAAAGCTCAATCCCACAAATTCATTTCATTAATTGTACAATAAGTAACCTATATTTGAAATAGACAGTTCTGTTCATATTGTCGCGGCGACGGGCATAAAAGGGTTCGCGCGGCTTGTTTACACAAAGAAGCTAACAGTCGGAGTGTTTCACGGAGGTAAAGAGCTTGCATAAGCAGATAAACATGGCGCCGGAGATAAAGGACTTGCCGGCACAGATTGAGTTATGCTTCTGGAAGGTGGTAGAACAGTCCATTTCTTGTTTGTACCAGAAATCTCTCGAATTTGTCAATGAGAAGAGTCAGTCGTGAACAGATGTTGTGTAACACGAGTGTTGTAAACAGAGGTTGTGATCATCGACCTTGATAGATTGTATTGTGTATGTGACGTAAAGTTGTTACGTGAGAATTGAACAGTGTATTTCTACGGAAATAAAGAACATTTGGAAGATCTGCAACTCGGACTTTTAATTCTACAAACCCACAAAGTCACAATATTATCATTAGCATTAATTTCAAAGGATACTTCAATAAATTCAATTTGTTCCAATTTGTCTATACTTTCTTTTAGGTTAAACAGTATTACACGTTAACAACTGTTTATAGGGAAGTAATCACTATTTCTGCGCCTGCGTACTACGTACTACCTGTCACTTTAGATAAAGGAATAGCGATTGTAACAAATAATTCAAACCAGAAATAAATACTTTGAAATGAAACCTTTAATTTAGATACATGTTCGAGCATAAACAGTGTATGAAACTTGACTATAATAGTAATTAAAACACTCGTATCGTAATTATTGTGACTTTGTGGGTTCGTAGAATTAGGAGTCCAATTTGCAGAAATTCAAAATGTTCTTTATTTCCGTAGAAACACACTGTTCAATTCTCACGTAACAACATTACGTCACATACACACCACAATCTACCAAGGTCGATGATCACAACAAACAACGTTCTGATTACATCAGCTCTCGTTACAACAACACTCTCAGCTGTCTCTGCTTACCTCTCCCGCGTCTGTTTTACAACTGTTTGCTACTACTACTTACCACACTGTCTAGGCGAATCGTCGCTCCCTTAAATACCTCACTGATAATTTCTAGAGATTTCTGGACCAAACAGGAATTGAATGTTCTGTCACCTTCCAGAAACGTAACCCTATCTGTGCCGGGTGACAAGGCCACTCTACGAAGGTCAGTAAACTTCCTTTGCAATCCCTGTAAACAAATAACCCTACTCTATTGTCTGTTTTGCCCTCAAGGGAAACTTGGGGCCTTCCAGTCGGAAATTAACCAATTGTTAAAATCCCATGCGTGCTTCTGACAGCAGGCTATAAGATTTTGACCAACACGCAGAGCACATACCTTCGCATAAATTTTTGCAACGGACCGTTAGAGAAAGCGTCTCTGATGTTAGGTCCGAAACTGGAAATTCTGAACACTGATCTAAAGTGGGGATAGTTAAGAGCCAATAGAAAGATGATATTCGTTCATGTGAATTTGCAAACTCCGAGAAATACCTAGAGTGGGGGTAATTCAAAGTAATGGCGGAAAGTAGGTTTTGCTAGTAAGAACACTTCGGTCCTGAGTTCTAGGTGAGACGGACGCGTATTCGGCGCCACCTAAGAGGTATACTCCCGCGCCATGCACAGAGACAAAGTGCAATATTTAATAACCTCTCCAGTGAGAGTTAGCACAAAGTATAGGGAGGACGACAAATATATCCAATTCGACTACACAGTGCTACTGCCTCCGTGTTTCACATCACAATATTGACAGTGACGCTAAACACAGCAACCACACCGACGACGACTTTACGTTGGCGAGCAAGGAGCCTAAGGATATCATTAGACTTCTGTCTACCAGATCCGATGTGTCATCATTAACACACAACCAGTCAGGACGCACCCACTCCTGAAGTACAGATGAGAGTTCTCATGCGGGAGCTACAAGTCACCTCGAACCGATTACAATGTCCCTCTCCTTAACCTCCGCATGCCACCAATCATTAGTTGTTAGGCGTTGAGCACAAGGGAGAGCTCAACGTGGTTCACTACGGGCCGGACAGCCTCATCATTCATAAATTCGATATATTTCTGGGACAAACTATGAACCGACTGTTCCGTACAATCACTAGATGTTTCTGGAATAACAAGACTTCGAATGACGAAACCCGAACCTTCCAGAAGCGTAACTTAACTTGCGCCGGCAAGTCCTTTACCTCCGCTATCTTTATTTGCTGGCTCTTTGTTAACACAAGCCGAGCTATCGTAGATAACGGGTTCGCGAGAATATTAAAACCCAAGAACAATTTTTAAGCAAAACGGTGGTAGATAACAATCCATCATAGTAAATACGTCTCCAACGCACGAAAGAAACGATAATAAAATCAGGATTTAGGAATTTAGCTCTTTTTTAATTTAGTCCTATGTAAAAATCACTACTATTAACGTCCTTAATAATGTATTCCAAACCTAAAACTGCTAATTCACATCTGAAACTCTTACTTTGCTCAATCCTAAGAATTTCATTTCCTCTTTTAATTTTCGAAAATATCTCTACTTCTGGGGCACTTGAACACATTGAATTCCAGGAACGCTTTGAGCTAATACATATTAGCTAATGCCTGTCCCTTGATTTCTTGCATTGCATTGCTAATGACCTCCATTCTCTGACTAAATCTTGCATTGCCTAGTCAATGCTGTAGCTTAGGTGCATTACATTTACCACTGAATTTAATATTCCTATTATTTGTTTGATATTACTTCCTCATAAATTTGTTAATCTTAACCATAAATAATTCTCGTATCAAAAGAATAAATATTGTCTTCACAAAAGCAGCATTTATAAATCCGAATTGCCTGCTAGTTAAGGTATTAATAGAAATTATTGCATCGATTGATAATGGAAACTATTTGATCCAAGTTACAAACTAATAGTCTATCAATGTTGTTTGTGTTGTAACTCGAGAAACCATCTGTTCACCATTCAAACACAAACATTCGCTATTGTATGTAACAAGCTCTGCGGGAATATCTGCTTCCCAAATGCCAATAACAGTTCTATTTACTCATCAACCAGTGGATTCATGGTATGACCTCAGCGTCACAGAACTAACACAAAAAGTAACATGTTCTTTCTACTCCATTCTCCAGGTGCTATGCCTTCGGTTTGCTTATCTGATCCTATTTGGGAATATGTATGTACCAATACATTTATTTAAAATACCATTAACCTCTGAAAGAAACTGCAATCAAAGTAGACCCTAAGAACAGAAGCTAACTATTTAACCATTATATGCCCTACCTTCATCAATAAAGAGGAATATCATATCATATATAAGGGCAGTAGAGTGGTGCTATGTGGCAGGGAACATGAGGCGGTCCTTGCCCGTTAAGTACCTCGTTGAGCCCTCCCGGCACTCAACACCTCATATGATAAGATATGTGATGGGTGAGGACTACGAATGGGAGGTTTCCAACAGGTCGGGGGTTTTCTCAAGGTAGATCTGCATGAATTTTCTCTTTTGGGTTTCAGGGAGTGGGTTCGTCCTGACAACGTATGGGTATTATCACATAGAAGACACCAAGACCGTTGAATGGCAAGTTTATTTATACAAGTAGTCCTCTCCACTCGTCACTCTTGTCTTGATATTATTCGCACATTAGGCGCGAGATTTGAGATTTGCCCGTTGTTGTGCGCATGACACGACGGCTAGTCTGAATCACAGTCGCGAGTGAACTTGTAAATCACTAGGGCGCGCCGAGTGTTGTATGTAGCTGTGTACGCGTTGTTCCTGAACGTCGAGAGCATTACTTCGTACAGCATAGTATTTCCGGAGGATTATTCAACAACGGAGTTTGGTGAAATCTTAATGATGTTGTAATGTGTGCAGTTTCTCTCACTCACTAACACAGGGTGTTCGATAACCACCTAATGTGTGTTACTGCGTCCATTCGCGAATACGGACTTTGATGAACTTTCAGTATTTATTGCCACCTGTACCCGCCGAAACAGAGAGTTTTTCCTAGCAAACATCAAACGTCGCCATTGCACAAATTTCTCCTTCCTTTCGCCGAATTTTGGACACTTTAGGGGTCATGTGACCTGTTACTTGTTCCTTTTAGGTTGTGTTTCATCCCTACCCTTAAATTTAATATCAATTTCTAGTGTGTGAGGTATGTATTCCACGCAACGTTCACCTTCCCACAGTCCAGCTAATTAATGCATAAGCATGTTTGAAAATGTGTATCTTAAATCCCGGTGTCTATTCTCTCATCAGGTATCATGTCAGACCAAAACATGGGCTGGCAACGAGGGTCTAGTCTTGAACAATGCCACCTTTGTCGGCTAGAAACACAAAGAAAATACCTGTGAGGGAAAGTGTTCATTTTCCTCGCTCTCTTGACACGTTGGGTTATCGTGCATATATTGGGATTGCCTGTACTTGTATATTTAATCATTATCCTCTATATTTGTTATAACTTTGTTTAATTCATATTGTGGTATCTATCCGCCCTTAATTATGCATTTAATAAGACTTTCGCGGTTATTATGACAATATTATGGCTAACAGGACGGTATCAAACACTTCCTCTTCCCTCTCTCAAACTCTCTCTTGTGAATTACTGCAAAAGGCACTGACTTCGAAATGAACACAATTGTGTTATTTATGCTGTATGTTTTATAACACAGTTACCAATGTCTTGTCTTCAATTATATATTCCTTGGATTTATTCTCACTTTTTATATTCTTCTTTATGTTACTTTTTGCATTGCACTTAAATTTGTATGTCTTTAGTCTTAGTTTTTTGTATTTTATCTTGCAATGCCCTTTTTGTTACCTTTTATATTTATATTTAAGTCAATTTTGTATAATTGCTACTGTCACGGCGACGCGCACAAAAAGGTTCGGCGCAGATAGATAACGGAGGATACTGTAGCACGGAGATAAACAACTTGCCTAAGCAGATAAACATAGCGCGGAGGTAAAAGGCATGTCAATACATATAACGTGAGGTAAATGGAACATTCTAGTATCTTGATTGGCAGAGAACAGTCGATGTCTTGTTTGTTACAGAATATTCCAGAAATATCTCGTGATACCAGTTGTGGTATATATAAGAGGCGACACGTCAGCGGACAGATGTAAAGTAGTACACAGAGCGGTAATAAGAGAGTGTAATCAGGACTGAATTGTGTGAACGCTTTTGTTTGTGGACGGAGACCTTGGAACATTGTAACTGTATATGTGACGTAATCCTGCTACTGTAAGTGTACTTCTACGGAAATAAACAACATTTGGAATTTCTGCAAATTGGGCTTTTAATCCTACGAACTCACAAAGTCACACTATGTATGTACATACTGTTGGAGCACATCTCTGTTGTAGCATAAATAAATAAATAATAAATTAGTAATTCTTTTGATACCGCTATTATTATTATTATTATTATTATTATTATTATTATTATTATTATTATTATTATTATTATTATTATTATTATTATTATTATTATTATTATTATTATTATTATTATTATTATTATTATTATTATTATTATTATTATTATTATTATTATTATTATTATTATTATTATTATTATTATTATTATTATTATTATTATTATTATTATTATTATTATTATTATTATTATTATTATTATTATTATTATTATTATTATTATTATTATTATTATTATTATTATTATTATTATTATTATTATTATTATTATTATTATTATTATTATTATTATTATTATTATTATTATTATTATTATTATTATTATTATTATTATTATTATTATTATTATTATTATTATTATTATTATTATTATTATTATTATTATTATTATTACAGTGAAGGATTCTCAAAAGAAGAATCCCTAATAGATTACAGATATTTAAAATTTAAAGAAGAGGAAAAAAATATGTTGAAGAATTAAAGAGATCAGAATGAGCGAGGCCAGCTGTAATAAATTTAAATTCCCTAAGAGGGACAGAAAGGGGTGAACACTGAGGCGGAAACTTCCGTCTAGCCTGAGAATAATGATTATATAATTATTTATATATTGTCTATATATTATTTATATATACTAATTATTATGTATGGTTTAAGTGCATATACTACTTTTCATATATGTCTTCACATGTAAAATGTTCTCGGCTTGCTTGGCAGCTTAAGTTCTTTTAAGGGAAGATTTTATGACTCTGCTTACTAGCAACCATTGTCCGCCAACCCTAAGGGGTGCAGGCTTTTGTATAAGCTAGAGTTCAAAGACCCAGAACAGCGTCTGGTTTTGGAGAAAGTTTGATAAACAGGGAAAAAATAGTCCTCAACCGATATTTGGCAGCCTATCAGAAGGCAGAACGCCACGTGTATAGCGCGAAAACACGGCCAATGGTGTTTCAGATGACCTGACGCCAAGGGGAGGCTGAGTTATGTATAAATATCTGGGTTGCGGCGGAGAAGAATCCCCCGGGTTCGATCCGCCAAATACCTGGGAATCCAACTGGACCGCGGTCTCACTTTCACTCCGCACGTCAGGGCAAAGGCCGGCCTCGGCCACGCTGCGCTCAGGCAAATTTATCCCATCTTCCGATCTACAATGCCCATCCGACTTTAACTGAGCGTGTATCGTGCTATCGTTCCGCCTCTGATCCTGTATGAATGCGAGGTCTGGGGATCGGTGGCTCATACCACTCTCCGCAGGCTGCAAGGCCATACTGAACAGGGCTTTAACAATGATCTACGGTACTGACCGCAGGTTCCCATCACACTTCCTGCACACACAGTCTGGCATACCATACGTTGAGGACGTCGTGCGTGAACGAACGCGCACGTTGTATGCCAAGATTACACCTCACCCAAACCAGCTGGTGAATACACTGGGTCAATATGACCACCGTCTCCCCAGGAGACGGAAGAGCTACCGCCTCCCGAAAGATGCCCTTGGGTGGTAAAGTCTGCCTCTCCTCCTTCATCCCCAATCACCGATAGGTCACGCCGCACCTTGGCCACGGCTGGAAGGTCAGCACCTGCAGCTGCCCCCGAGAGTGCGCGCACGACCTGGATAAACTCCAAACCTAAATCCCAAAATTCCATCTGAACACTCGCTACTGGTTCCCCCCACTGCTTGACGGATTGCTAGCGACCGGGCAAAGCGAGGTGGAACGGGCACCCCCATTTGCCGATATACTTATCGCGCTTAAAATGGCCGTAGATTCCACGTGTGAGAAACAAGTGAAATCCGGCATCGAGGGCTATAATTTGGAATGCTAGATGAAGGTATTATTCGCTCCTGTGAAATCCAGCAAGCCGAGGACATTAGCTGACTGACATCCGACTGTATCTGGCAATCATGTACGTGTTCTAACATAAATAAAAGGTTTTTATGACTATTTCTTCGACGTATAAATCGAGCTTTCCGACCTGTCCACTTAACCCTGGATCTCCGACACCTGTAGCCAATCCGGCACAGATAAGTCATTGCTCTTGCACTTTCGTGAGTTACTGACGCAGGCAAGGTACCCAACATCACCAAAATCATCGAATAACATTCGAGAAAGCAGCAGTAGCAGAAACCAGAAGCTGCCAGTTTGAGGGACTCTGACACGTCCATTCCTGTGACTTGGCGGACGCGGTTGAGACCAGCTGACCGTCTCAATATGCACTAAATGCAGTAGATTTTGTTATAATTGGTATTGAATTCTAGAATGCAATGGAAAAGGGGACGAAGTTTATTTAATACTTGAGAAATGTGAAAATAGAGCTAAACATATTTTGATTATTTTCTTCCAAATTAAGTCCACACTTGGTTTGTTTGTAAAAAGATATGACTGACCTAATAGGCTAACTAAGAAGGCCGAGAATTAAACTACACAAGTAAACTCGTGGAAGTTTCTGCTATTGTCAAAACAAAGATTCTCTAGTCTGTATTGTAACGATCAATGCAGTCAATCGGGAAGAAACTAGAGATTACAACCAGCACGGAATAAAATTAAATCGGGCACTATATTACTACAGAGCCTCACGGCGGACCAATGGTAATTCATTTCTTGAAGAATATTTCTAAAGGAATTGAATGAAGTAAGCGTCTTAGAATAGGGTATATCGAAAGAAATCTCATTAACACCTGCATACTCCAACATACACAACTAAACGTGAAATAAGGCATCTTAAGGTGACTGAAACTGAAAACATAGTAATGACGTTAGTAAATTCCTTTACTGTTTCTTTACCAAGTACAACCCCAATTATCGCCTTGTGAAAATGAATACTTTGACTAAATTCATAACGCACATGAACGAGAAATACTCTGCGGTTTCTGGACGACCAGGTTTTTGTTTTGTAGTATATCATTGTTTCGGTATTCATTTAGCAGCCTGGAAATGAAGATGTCTTCCAGATGCCTCTGTCCACAGGATGAAAGGACAGAAAAATTCTCGTCTTTGGAACGCATAATAAACTTCATGGATGTTTAAGCAAAATTGCGAGGGCTGTTCAATAAAGAATGATCACTATGTTTTTTTTTTCTTTCTATCTTTTTTTTTTTTTTTTTTTTTTTTTTTTTTTTTTGAAACGTACCTTCATTCATCCTCATAATTTTGATGGTCCTTCTCAAAATAGTCTCTCCTGAATGCGATGCACAAGTCCCAGCGTTTCTGCCAGTCCTCAAAGACATGCCGGAAAGCATTTTTTGAGAGATCCTTCAAATTCGTCTCCGTAGCCTTCACCACTGCTTCTGATGATGGATAATGCCTCGCACGAAGGCGTTTCTTCCAGTTAGGGAATAGAAAAAAGTCACATGGGGCTAAATCCGGACTATAGGGATAGTGAGGGATGCACTTCGCGTTGATTTTGGCAAGATATTCAGCAACAACATTGGCAATACGCGGCCGCGCATTATCGTGGTGCAGCATCCAGCCTGCTTCATGGAAATGTGTTTTTTGCGCCAGATATGGACTTGCAATGTTTTCAGGTCATCCCTGTAGTATTGTCCAGTTACTGATATGTGTTCAGGTACAACATGCTGATAAACCATTCCATGAAAATTAAAGAATGAGATGACTATAGTTTTCCCAGCAGAAGCAACCACATTTGCTTTGTTGGAGGTTGGTGATGAAGGAGATTTCCACACTGAGCTTTGCTGTTTGTTCTCAGGATCAAAATGATGTCGCCACGTTTCACTAGCGGTGATTACGTTTGAAATAAACTCCGGATCTTCCTCTAACATCAACCTTAACTGCACGTTACGTCCATTGCAGCGGTAGGCGATACTGAAGAAGTCTGAACTTTCCTGGTTCTTACAGGCGGTAACCACGAGTACCAACAATGAAACTACTACGGCGTGTTTGTTTCACATTAAGCTAACAGAATATAATAGTGCTAAAAATTATGACCGTAAAAAGTTATGACCATTCATTATTAAACAGCCCTCGTATTAATGAAACATTTCTTGTATTGTTTTATAACTGTTATTGCTTTCCACCTTTTCTGATTTTATACATTTACCTAATTTTTTTTATATTGTTCAACTTTCACAATCGCATGCAGCAGCACAGGTTTTTCTGAAGCCCGGAATCGACGTATTCATCTTAATTAACAAATTAAAGTGAAGACAACAGAGCTAGCTTCCTTACGATTTTCGAGGTGATCAATTTATTTTTATTTTGTATTAAAACTGATCTGGGATTATTCTCAACGTGAACCTGAATCTTCAAAATTATTAACGATCGCGTGAAACCCCTCACTGTGACCTACATATTAGAGTACGATGTACGGTAAGTGCTGGGGCCCATTTTGTTTAATGAAAGGATAGAGATATGCAGGCTGTTTGGGAGATAATGATTTTAGACTGCATCTCCGGGCACCATTTCGCTGCCGAGTCGATTCCTCGCGCAGTGGAGAGAGTCCCTGAGTAGGATATCATAATGTTTTAACGGCTCTATTACCTGCTCTCGAATTTGTTTAAGAAATTGTTAAATTATTGAACATAACTGGTCAGAATTTCGATACACAAAGTTAATGGTAAGGGAATCAGGGTTAAAGTTAAAATAAATTATGACGTAGATGAAAGAATTTCAGCAGCATTGCAATGAAGCATACGGTTCTTTTCACTTTATTTAAAAACACACGCAGTATTATTTTTTTTTTCTATATAGAGCTAAATCAACTGAAAGCTGGGGTGAATCTGAAAAAGTTAATGTCATAGCCGGGATTTGAAACATGGATCTTCTGGTTGCCCTCCAGCCGCTCTAACCCTTGAGGTAGTATGGGCAACGTGCCGACATGACATTAAATTTTCCAGCTCACTCGTGTTTATCCCGGTAAACCACTTAGGAGTTCTCATAAACACATGAGACAACTACCTTAATGGCGACTTACAACATGTAAGTACTTTAAGGCCCGGGCTTTATAGTTCACCACTATTAGCAGGGGCAGTTTCTGAGGTAGTGCCGCTGTGCCATGGCAACATCTGTATGAAAACGAAAGAAAGAGAAGTGTATAGGAATTGCGCAAAAAGATTGTTGCTGAGTGTCTGCTCCCTCGTGTGAACAGGCGCGTTAAACGCAAGCGCTCTGTCCCGGTTGTTTTCCGTGGCTTGGCGCCAATTCCAGAACGGCACCATCTACGCTCACAAGCGCCTGTGTTAAGGGCTACGATGTCTGCTTATACACTGCTTCTTATGGGAGCAGGTAGTGCCGAGATTTCTCTGGCGCATAACTTACGCTTTATCTGCTAGAGTGCAGTAAAGCACGGGACTTAAGATAACTGTCTCTCTGTCGCGAAATCGTACACGAACGCTTTGTATCACATTCTATATGAATTCTATTATCAGACTTTTACTGTGTACGTTACACCTGTGTGTAACAAGAGTACGGATGTAATAAATATCTATTTCCATTTCCCTGCATATTCTGTTAGGTACAGTATATTATAAAATAACATTGATTATTGATAAGATTACCTAAATCGTTCGAATCTGGTACACATATTTATATTTTAACAACCCTTATTAATTTATTTTGTATTTATTGATTCATTCAGTTTTTTTTATTTATTGCTTATTTATTTAATTATTTAATTAATTCATTGTTTACTTATTATGGCACCGCCAATACAATGCCTCAGCGGCCACCCCTGACTATTAAGTCAAGTAATTCAGTCAATTCTTTCCATACTTTAGCCTACACACGCCCAATTTGAAAGAACGATTAATTTCCATTAATCCCAATTCTTATTCTTCTAAAGAGTTATGTTTTTATTGGTATAGCTTCAAGGAAGGCATTTCTTTCACCGTAGCTACTAAAGAAATAGATGTTCTTCACGAGAGTGTTACATCCAAAGCTTGAGTCTAGCGGTCATTAATTAGGAGCTGCTTTCCCATTTGAAATCTATATTTGAACTAAGATGTCTTCATAGAACCCTGGGTTTATAGCGGTTTTCTATAGTATTCAAGGAAACGGACACCTCGTGAATAGTAACCTAGGAATTCTACAACTAGCCAAGAACAGGTCACGAGATGTACGAAAATGCCTAACAGTTCATTGCTGGAAGACTCATCCCACTACTGAAGCTACCCACGGAGGGTGACAGGCGATGCGTACACCTAAACAGCCTTCTAGAGTCTGTACTATTACCGCCACACACCATGAAACTTAGAAGTACACTTGGAATAACAGAGGGAGCTAAATAAGAGGGAAATTAACGAAAGAAAATCATGACAGATGAGCAACCACCCCAGCATTAGCCTAAAAATCAGCAAAAACCTCAAAAAGAAAACGTAAAAGAGAATTGAACCATAGACTTACTCAATGCAAGCCTCCCACGTTACTGCAAAGGAAACTAACTCAATTGGTTACTATCATTAAGACTACAACAACCAAAAAGCCATTGATTAAGGATTCACGGGTGATCAGCCGCGTCAAATTTATGAAGATCGAGCTTTCGGCCATTTTACACTCTATGGCCTTCATCAGGAACTGAGAGTAAAAAATTTAAATGCGAGGATCTACTCCCATTAGTCCTGGCCCCGTAGGACCAGAACCCGGGCTTCTCGGGTATATTTACCGTAGGACTACCTATTTTATAAACTGCCCCCCCCCCCCGCCTGCACACGGCAGACGGGACGGAAGTGGATACGCCGGTCCTTAATGAACCAGCTAACATAAAAACCTTGGTAGGGCCGCCGGTGATGTAGCACACCAACTACTAGCTCTGCAGGCTAGCACCCGGGACTTACGAGGCAACCCTCTACCCCCTCCGGGCGGCCAAGGTACCCAATTTCCCGTGGGTGGCGGGAACACACTGCCCCCTCGAGTCCAACCCAATCCGAACAGCTCCCAGAGGGAGCGGCTCGAATATTCGGCCCGAGGTTCCTCTAGTAACGTCAGAGGTACCACGAGAGCTAGGGGTCCGCAGCGCCCGCACCTTGGCAGCTGAAAGGGACGCATCCCTCCACCTACTGGAAGGAACTGAGAGTAGTCTCTATAGCCTTCATCACTCTCAGTTCCTAATGGACATAGAGTGTAAAATGGCCGAAAGCTCGATCTTCATAAATTTGACGCGGCTGATCACCCGTGAAGCCTTAATAACGTTTGCCGCGAAAGCTTCAAGTCTTACAAACCAAAAAGCCCTTAATTTAAAAGAATGGAATTCTCTCGGCGAAATGGAACTTTCCTTCTCGATGAAAGATGTAAGCTACATAACAAAAGATCATTTACGTTTGCATAAAGAATTCTACGGTTTCAAAAACACTATTTCTTCTTTAGCAAGAGTCCCTTGGAATTTAAAAGGTACTAACTCCCTAATTAGGAAGTTCAACCAATAGAATAATGTCTATAACTTTATCAAATTGAAGTAAACATGCCAAAATACAAAATTATAAATGTAGGTGCATTCTTATATTTGTTGCATCAATGTATACAAAGCCCGCCTCGATAGCGTAATGGCAGCGTGTCTACCTCACATTCAAGAGATCCCGAGTTCGAATCTTGGTTAGGGTGAGTTACCTGGATAACGTTTTTCCGGGGTTTTCCCCTATCTTGATGGGCGAATGTCAGGTAACTTTAAGCTCCATGGACCCCAGACTCATTTGAGCATCATTTCACATTTCATTCATCGTCCGATATGACTTAACGTTGGAGGACGAAAATTTAAAAAAAAGAAAACAGTATTAATTGCTATGTGTACACAAAATTAGCAGTTTATTTTTCTCCAGAATGTTTTAATTAGAATAGAAAGGATAGAATGCAATATATTCTTAGCTCTTGGCAACCGTATGTTTGTCTAGCAATAAAATTGCAGGCAAGAGAATCGACTTCATCGCACACAGCCGAGTATAGAATTCACCAAGCGCAATTATTCCTCCCATGGAGCAAACAGACAAACAAATGGTTTTGCTGCAGTGTTCTATAATTTACAAACTAAAGGGGAAACACTTGGCAGACACTGACAGGAAATCCAATAATTGTTCTAATTTCCAAGCTCAGCTGGAAACCATCTTTGCATTTCCACGCACGAGCTAAACCAGAAACAAATACAAGTACCAAGCTAGAGAGTTTAGCAACCTTAATAAACGTTTACGGAGAGTATCAAAATAAACAGGAAGTTTCTTTCATACAAAAACGAAACTAAAATTGCTATGTAAATTTTATGAAACCGAAGTAAAAATACACTAAATTATAGTTAATCTATATTAATTCTTTGGCCGCACCATGGCTCAGAACTGCTTGTCTCTCACTAAGGCGGGCCGGGTTCGATTACAGGCGACCGAAAAATGAGATTTGTGGTGGACAACACGGCGCTAGGGTGGGTTTTCTCTGAGTCCTCCGGTTTCTCGCGCCAGCATTCCACCAATTGTTCCACCACCTCATCTCTCGTACTTTCACTTCCGGTGCTGTACTCATCCCAGTATCTCTCTGATCAGGAAACTCTGATCCTCAATCCATTACCTACAGGCCTCGAGGTTGCGCGGTACAGAAGGTCCGATGTACCACTTAAGGAAATACAGGAATTCATTAATTCATTCATATTAAATCTTTCGACATCTCATAAAACGAGAAAATATCGTCGTAAAATATAGATTCTAACTCTGCAACACCTGGAATCGCAGATTATCACACACACACACACACACACACACACACACACACACACACACACACACACACACACACACACACACACACACACACACACACACACACACACACACACACACATGTTTTACAGGTCTAATTACAGGACATGGAAAAACCAATTCATACAAACACCGATTCCACATCGCAGATAACCCTACATGTTCATGCAACACAGGACACCAGTAATAATATAATATATGAATAATAATATAATAATATAATATATGAATGCCCAGAAGTAATACAACAAAGAAACACATTAGGGAAAAAGGAGGAAGCTGGCCAGCGACTACACAACTCTATACCATATTTTAAAAATTGAAGAAGTGGGTATAATACTAGCATCTCAAAATAATTACAGTATAAAGAATTTACTACAGTTTTCTAAAACAGACAAAATTTCAGACAACAAAAAATCTGGTATTTATCAAGTTGGCTGTTTAGAATGCGATGAGATCTATATTGGTAGGACCAAGCGTAATTTAGAAACCAGAGAGAAGGAACATTTTAGAAATATTAAATATAGACAGACAGAGAAATCGGCAGTGGCTGATCATTTTTGGTCATATAATCCATAAGTTAAATTACTGAAACAATTGAAAGAACCGATAGATATAATGGTTTGGGAGAAGATATTTATTTTGAAAAATAAGGACCGCGTAATGAATTTTGATATCCCTCCACTAGATGTCACCAATAAGTTTGTGTTGTTCCCAGTAGATGGTAGTTAGATAAGGACCTATTCCTCTAACTCCGATAGTGGTTAAGGTCAGTCAGTCAGTCAGTTAGTTGGTGAGTGTCAAGCTGAGTGGTTGAGGATGAAACAGATGCTTTGCTTTAAAACCGATACCAGGATTTGAATA
This sequence comes from Mantis religiosa, assembly GCA_030765055.1. Classification (NCBI taxonomy): domain Eukaryota; kingdom Metazoa; phylum Arthropoda; class Insecta; order Mantodea; family Mantidae; genus Mantis; species Mantis religiosa. The sequence continues at coordinate 49,424,020 of CM060951.1, read as the reverse complement.
AGATAAGCAAATAGTGAAATTGTGTTACTAGTGTTTAGTTATTATTAATTGTCTAAATTATTATTGCAGCTCTCTGTATCTGGATATGGTGTATACGGAATCAACCTTTTTTTTTAATTTACATCCTCCAACGCTAAGTCATATCGGACGGTGAATAAATTGGGTGAAATGATGCTGAGATGAGTCCAGGGTCCATGGAGCTTAGAGTTACCCGACATTCATCTTGAAGGATAAGGGAAAACCCCGGATAAAACCTTATCCAGGTAACTCAGCCTGACCGAGATTCGAACTCGGGACCTCTTGAACGTGACGCAGACATGCTGCCATCTACGCTAACGAGGCAGGTGGAATTGACTTACATAGCGATTGATTTCTGTCCATACAACACATATGCACTGAGTTATCTACCCCTCCTCTATATACTGTTGTGCAAACCATCCATTAGAAGAAAGGCATAAGTCACATATGTCGCTTACCACGTTGCATAACTTCAAAAATAAATAGGGGCAGTTGACTCACCTGATATAATTCTAGAACCTTCTTTTTTTTCCTTCTACCAAGCTTCTATCAACTCTTACAGTAATATAACAATGGGTTTACTCGCGAGTGAGTTATTGAATTCTTTGTTATTCTTGATACGACATAGAGTGCTGGTTCTACTATAAGATTGCGACGACAGTTGAGATGTACAATTAGTACTGTTATTCAAGAGATTGGACTTACTGTGTTTGACGCACCATGAACTGAAGCGGAAGGAATAAAAGATGTTATACGCTGTTAGGTCGGGAGGAAAAGTACGAGTAAAGTGAGAGTGCCACGATACGTTTTTCCTTTAGAACACTGCTATAATATAAATAAATCTCTTTGCAATCTGTATAATATTTTTCTAAACAACTTGATTGTAGTTCTATTCGGAGAGAAAGACGTAATTTCAATCCATTCTTAGCACAACCACACAGAATTGGTAAGGGGACCAATGAATGAAAGGAATCCAATTCCCAAATATACATTGTTAAACACCATCAAATTTCATTCATTTATACTAAGTAAGCATAAAAGAAAATATGGTTATACATTAAAAAACAAGTTCTTATCTTGCTATATTCATACCCAATTATCTTATTTCTTATTATCTAAAACATCATATTTTTACAACTCATAAACTGCATTTCATTTGCCTCTCCTTTATTGCCCATAGCCAATTTGGTCAACTATCCCACCTGTACGCCTTCTTCCTATGTCTACCGAAGAGTTTAATTCATTACCAATTTCACCATTTCTAATTTCACCAATTTTCATTTATCATCAATCCCTTCTCCAAAGTTCTGCACCTTTACTTTCGAAAACTGCATGCTCCAAAATTGCTTTTCTCCATGTATTATACACCGATTCTACGAGAGACATTTTTTCATCCCTAAGCCCTTAGTTTACTCCAGTAATTACTGCAGCTGCATTAGAAGAAATTCGTAGTAGGCCCCTTGAAATTTGAGGTCCTCGCAGGACACTTGTCCATGGCCATTTCTTAAAAATACCGCTCTGTACTCATTTCGTTACTGAAATCTTCCCTCATGTAGTTGCTATATATTCCATAAGAGCTGACTAGAACTACTGCCTACTTTCTCTTTATTATCATTAAGTGCAAAATGCATCCATTGCAAAATTTTCTGAATCACCACTGGATGGTGATTTATTATGGAGGGCAATTAGAGTATGGGTAGCACTGTGGTAGTTAGAACGCTGATTTCCTATTTCAAATGGGAATCAGGGTTCAAATAATTAACGGGAAGTATTTAAAGTCAAGATTAGGCATTTGTCTTTGAACAAACCCTAAGTTTGTGCTCGGGAATGTCAGACAACAGGCACTGTGCACCCCAATCGAAGACATGGTGGATCAATTGGACATACCTTAATGTCAGGACAGTCCATCCCGATTACTGCTGGTGATGATGCTTAGTGAAAATTTCTTCATACACTGTCGAACTTCACAACAGAAATTTTCGAACAAAATACGTAAAATGAGCGATTTCATCAGGGAAGAGTTGCTTCATAGCCAGAATCGATGCTGTGTCTGTTGAAATTCCTTCGTCGATAAAATTTTGCGAGGGTTGGAAGGTAGTATTGGCTTTCGCGAATTATTCCGAGCCCCAGGAAAATGCAGTTACGTCATTACAATGTCATTAACTTAATTTCCATAGCAGAACAGTTCAGCTAATGCTCGGGCAGATTATATTGGCTTCGGTGGCTTGAAAGGTAATTCTATATACGCTGTGATGTTTTTTTTTCCCCTCCCTTGTGTTAAAGCTGCTCGCCTGTGAATGCGATTTAAAATTGTTGATGGTTAATTCAGAGTATCGTTCACAGCAACTTGCTCGAGCAGAAACTAGATAAATAACCCGTGTGCTGTAGAATACTATAACAGTAATTTCTCATAAGACCTAGCATTTATTAGATGCACTAATGTGTTTGATAAGAACTTTCGTTACTTATCTTTTAATGTAAAATGTTTATAATCTTTATGTTAGAACATCTAATAGCCAAGGATCAAATCAAGGAAGATCACTGTAAACGATTTTCTCAACTTGTAAAATTTAATTCTTATTTTAAAAAATCTATTATTATTATTATTATTAGTATTAGTATTATTGTTATTATTATTGTTATTATTATTGTTGTTATTGTTGTTATTGTTATTATTATTGTTATTATTATTGTTGTTATTGTTATTATTGTTATTATTGTTATTGTCATTGTCGTTGTTATTATTGTTATTATTGTTATTGTCATTGTCGTTGTTATTATTATTATTATTGTTATTGTCATTGTCGTTGTTATTATTATTATTATTGTTATTGTCATTGTCGTTGTTATTATTATTATTATTGTCATTGTCGTTATTATTATTATTATTATTATTATTATTATTATTATTATTATTATTATTATTATTATTATTATTATTATTATTATTATTATTATTATTATTATTATTATTATTATTATTATTATTATTATTATTATTATTATTATTATTATTATTATTATTATTATTATTATTATTATTATTATTATTATTATTATTATTATTATTATTATTATTATTATTATTATTACTATTATTACTATTACTATTATTACTATTATTATTATTACTATTATTACTATTATTACTATTATTATTATTATTATTATTATTATTATTATTATTATTATTATTATTATTATTATTATTATTATTATTATTATTATTATTATTATTATTATTATTATTATTATTATTATTATTATTATTATTATTATTATTATTATTATTATTATTATTATTATTATTATTATTATTATTATTATTATTATTATTATTATTATTATTATTATTATTATTATTATTATTATTATTATTATTATTATTATTATTATTATTATTATTATTATTATTATTATTATTATTATTATTATCATTATTATTATTATCATTATTATTATTATCATTATTATTATTATCATCATTATTATTATCATCATTATTATTATCATCATCATTATTATTATCATCATCATTATTATTATCATCATCATTATTATTATCATCATTATTATTATTATCATCATTATTATTATTATCATCATTATTATTATTATCATCATTATTATTATTATCATCATTATTATTATTATCATCATTATTATTATTATCATTATTATTATTATTATTATTATTATTATTATTATTATTATTATTATTATTATTATTATTATTATTATTATTATTATTATTATTATTATTATTATTATTATTATTATTATTATTATTATTATTATTATTATTATTATTATTATTATTATTATTATTATTATTATTATTATTATTATTATTATTATTATTATTATTATTATTATTATTAAATGCTCCTAGCAAACTTATGTACATATTTGTGGCTCGTAAGCTAACTTTTCCACCATTAAACCATTAAGTTTTTATTTAGAGAAACAATTTCATAGCGAAGTGCAGTTTAATTATTGCATGATGTTGAAAACAATAATGAAAAAACGAGCTATTAAAATTGCAGTACCGAACAAATATATTTACTCATTGAATATCGCATCTATTGGAATGTTAAAAGCAGAATATGAAGCTAGAAAATTCAAACACAATATGCCGCTAAACATCTGAAAATTACTTTTTGACCTATTTGCAATAAATTTCATTTGGTTGCCTTAAAACAAGTAAACGTTAGGGCATCGAGACGGTAAAAATCCTTCTATGTGACAATTTAAATCGTTTTCCTGACTAATTTCAATTTCTAAGTTGGATAACAAAATTTATTAAAGACATACTATAACCTCATTCCATTTCATTCAATATTGTCATCTAATTATCGGAAGACACGATCAACTGAGAGGTCGGGTGGAGGACAGAAAGCAGTCAGAATAAGCCTACCCTTGTGACTGGTTGGCGCTCGCTGAGGGTGTGGGGGAAAACTACCACAAGCCTTTTCCTTCCCTTTTCCCTCCCCCTGACTTCTGGAACAACCATGATGACTCATTGAGCCGCGAAACTTCCAGATACAGCGATCTGCCTATATAAGCGATGCATTAGACAAGTCAGTTCAGTTCTTATTCGGATCGAGAGAGAGAGAGAGAGAGAGAGAGAGAGAGAGAGAGAGAGAGAGAGAGAGAGAGAGAGAGAGAGTTGTACTGCAAGGCGCTGAGTAGCGAGTGCAGTGTGGATTGTAATTGTGAGAGTTACGTAATTGTGAGTGTTACGCAATTGTGAGTGTTACATAATTGTCTGTGGTACGCGATTTGTAAGTGTACTAACTGTAATTCGGTGGAAATAAAGAACTATTTGTATTTATGCAACTTGGTCTTTTAATTCTACGAACCCATAAAGTCACAATATATAAAACACTTATGAGAAACAGCAAACGTACCTTGTTTGCAGCAAAGCGCACTTGATCACGTAATATATAAACATGCATTTAGATATATTAGATTGAAGGTTATTTTTAAGTAAGAAAATAGCGAAAGCTATACTAATCTGAAAAATCTACGTCACTGATTGATCATGAATTTCATTATCACATAAAACAGCACAAATTCTGATTGAAACTTTAGCTGAACTTCCTTTGATTATGTAAAAGGCCTAAGTGCAAACTCCTATAGTTATTAATACAAATCATATTCGTGCTTTTCTCTGGCTTATTAGCTAGCTAGTAAAAGAGTTACGTATTTCAGAGCCTAATGTTTTGCGAATGACTATAGCATAAATATGCCTGATAAATGAGGCTACAAATCCGCCCTGTTAGCCAGAAAGTGTTGAATAACACAGCTCTTCTGCGAGGGGAGAGAAGGCGCACAACAGGTCATTGACTTTATCTTTGGGCACGTGAATATAACCTCCAAAAACTCAAACATTTTGTAGATATGTCAACTCATCAGACAACTCTGGATTAATATAAACATATTTGCGGGCATACCTTTCTTACTCTCTATACGCACAATAAAGTCCAAAAGGATCATAAGTTTTCAGCTGAAAAGTAGTCGTGTCTATTAAAATATATAACGTTTCGATTTACTCAGAAGCACAAAACAAAATACTGTAGATATGTGCCTTCACTAATGCAAGGGATATATGAGTTGAAAACGCACGCACAAGTGGATAGGGCAAAATTAAAAATAAAGTGGCAATGTAAACAAAAAACTAACAGAAAAGGTAAAGCGAGAAAATTTTGCTTAAATAAAAAGTTGCCCGCCTCGGTAGTGTAGATGGTAACGTGTCTGCCTCACGTTCAAGAGGTCCCGAGTTTGAATCTCGGTCCAGGTGAGTTAACTGCATAAGCCCCCCCCCCAAGGCCCGCCTCGGTAGTGTAGATGGTGGCGTGTCTGCCTCACGTTAAAGAGGTCCCGAGTTTGAATCTCGGTCAAGGTGAGTTAACTGCATAAGTTCCCCTCCCCCAAGGCCCGCCTCGGTAGCGTAAATGGTGGCGTGTCTGCCTCACGTTCAAGAGGTCCCGAGTTTGAATCTCGGTCAAGGTGAGTTAACTGCATAAGTTCCCCCCCCCCATGGCCCGCCTCGGTAGCGTAGATGGTAGCGTGTCTGCCGCACGTTCAAGAGGTCCCGAGTTTGAATCTCGGTCAAGGTGAGTTAACTGAATAAGTTCCCCCCCCCCCAAGGCCCGCCTCGGTAGCGTAAATGGTGGCGTGTCTGCCTCACGTTCAAGAGGTCCCGAGTTTGAATCTCGGTCAAGGTGAGTTAACTGAATAAGTTCCCCCCCCCCAAGGCCCGCCTCGGGGGCGTAAATGGTGGCGTGTCTACCTCACGTTCAAGAGGTTCCGAGTTTGAATCTCGGTCAAGGTGAGTTAACTGCATTAGTTCCCCCCCCCCAAGGCCCGCCTCGGTAGCGTAAATGGTGGCGTGTCTACCTCACGTTCAAGAGGTCCCGAGTTTGAATCTCGGTCAAGGTGAGTTAACTGCATTAGTTCCCCCCCCCAAGGCCCGCCTCGGTAGCGTAAATGGTGGCGTGTCTACCTCACGTTCAAGAGGTCCCGAGTTTGAATCTCGGTCAAGGTGAGTTAACTGAATAAGTCCCCCCCCCCCAAGGCCCGCCTCGGTAGCGTAAATGGTGGCGTGTCTGCCTCACGTTCAAGAGGTCCCGAGTTTGAATCTCGGTCAAGGTGAGTTAACTGAATAAGTTCCCCCCCCCCCAAGGCCCGCCTCGGTAGCGTAAATGGTGGCGTGTCTGCCGCACGTTCAAGAGGTTCCGAGTTTGAATCTCGGTCAAGGTGAGTTAACTGAATAAGTTCCCCCCCCCCAAGGCCCGCCTCGGTAGCGTAAATGGTGGCGTGTCTGCCTCACGTTCAAGAGGTTCCGAGTTTGAATCTCGGTCAAGGTGAGTTAACTGAATAAGTTCCCCCCCCCCAAGGCCCGCCTCGGTAGCGTAGATGGTGGCGTGTCTGCCGCACGTTCAAGAGGTCCCGAGTTTGAATCTCGGTCAAGGTGAGTTAACTGAATAAGTTCCCCCCCCCCAAGGCCCGCCTCGGTAGCGTAAATGGTGGCGTGTCTGCCTCACGTTCAAGAGGTCCCGAGTTTGAATCTCGGTCAAGGTGAGTTAACTGAATAAGTTCCCCCCCCCCCAAGGCCCGCCTCGGTAGCGTAAATGGTGGCGTGTCTGCCTCACGTTCAAGAGGTCCCGAGTTTGAATCTCGGTCAAGGTGAGTAAACTGAATAAATTCCCCCCCCCCCAAGGCCCGCCTCGGTAGCGTAAATGGTGGCGTGTCTGCCTCACGTTCAAGAGGTCCCGAGTTTGAATCTCGGTCAAGGTGAGTTAACTGAATAAGTTCCCCCCCCCAAGGCCCGCCTCGGTAGCGTAAATGGTGGCGTGTCTGCCTCACGTTCAAGAGGTCCCGAGTTTGAATCTCGGTCAAGGTGAGTTAACTGCATTAGTTCCCCCCCCCCAAGGCCCGCCTCGGTAGCGTAAATGGTGGCGTGTCTACCTCACGTTCAAGAGGTTCCGAGTTTGAATCTCGGTCAAGGTGAGTTAACTGAATAAGTTCCCCCCCTAAGGCACGCCTCGGTAGCGTAAATGGTGGCGTGTCTACCTCACGTTCAAGAGGTCCCGAGTTTGAATCTCGGTCAAGGTGAGTTAACTGAATAAGTTCCCCCCCCCCAAGGCCCGCAGTGTAGCGTAAATGGTGGCGTGTCTACCTCACGTTCAAGAGGTCCCGAGTTTGAATCTCGGTCAAGGTGAGTTAACTGAATAAGTTCCCCCCCCCCCAAGGCCCGCCTCGGTAGCGTAAATCGTGGCGTGTCTACCTCACGTTCAAGAGGTTCCGAGTTTGAATCTCGGTCAAGGTGAGTTAACTGCATAAGTTTCCCCCCCAAGGCCCGCCTCGGTAGCGTAAATGGTGGCGTGTCTGCCTCACGTTCAAGAGGTCCCGAGTTTGAATCTCGGTCATGGTGAGCTAACTGCATAAGTTGCCCCCCCCCAAGGCCCGCCTCGGTAGCGTAAATGGTGGCGTGTCTGCCTCACGTTCAAGAGGTCCCGAGTTTGAATCTCGGTCAAGGTGAGTTAACTGAATAAGTTCCCCCCCCCCCCCCCAAGGCCCGCCTCGGTAGCGTAAATGGTGGCGTGTCTGCCTCACGTTCAAGAGGTCCCGAGTTTGAATCTCGGTCAAGCTGAGTTAACTGCATTAGTCCCCCCCCCCCAAGGCCCGCCTCGGTAGCGTAAATGGTGGCGTGTCTGCCTCACGTTCAAGAGGTCCCGAGTTTGAATCTCGGTCAAGGTGAGTTAACTGAATAAGTTCCCCCCCCCCAAGGCCCGCCTCGGTAGCGTAAATGGTGGCGTGTCTGCCTCACGTTCAAGAGGTCCAGTTTGAATCTCGGTCAAGGTGAGTTAACTGAATAAGTTCCCCCCCCCCCCCAAGGCCCGCCTCGGTAGCGTAAATGGTGGCGTGTCTGCCTCACGTTCAAGAGGTCCAGTTTGAATCTCGGTCAAGGTGAGTTAACTGAATAAGTTCCCCCCCCCCAAGGCCCGCCTCGGTAGCGTAAATGGTGGCGTGTCTGCCTCACGTTCAAGAGGTCCAGTTTGAATCTCGGTCAAGGTGAGTTAACTGAATAAGTTCCCCCCCCCCAAGGCCCGCCTCGGTAGCGTAAATGGTGGCGTGTCTGCCTCACGTTCAAGAGGTCCCGAGTTTGAATCTCGGTCAAGGTGAGTTAACTGAATAAGTTCCCCCCCCCAAGGCCCGCCTCGGTAGCGTAAATGGTGGCGTGTCTGCCTCACGTTCAAGAGGTCCCGAGTTTGAATCTCGGTCAAGGTGAGTTAACTGAATAAGTTCCCCCCCCCCAAGGCCCGCCTCGGTAGCGTAAATGGTGGCGTGTCTGCCTCACGTTCAAGAGGTCCCGAGTTTGAATCTCGGTCAAGGTGAGTTAACTGAATAAGTTCCCCCCCCCCAAGGCCCGCCTCGGTAGCGTAAATGGTGGCGTGTCTGCCTCACGTTCAAGAGGTCCCGAGTTTGAATCTCGGTCAAGGTGAGTTAACTGAATAAGTTCCCCCCCCCCAAGGCCCGCCTCGGTAGCGTAAATGGTGGCGTGTCTGCCTCACGTTCAAGAGGTCCCGAGTTTGAATCTCGGTCAAGGTGAGTTAACTGAATAAGTTCCCCCCCCCCAAGGCCCGCCTCGGTAGCGTAAATGGTGGCGTGTCTGCCTCACGTTCAAGAGGTCCCGAGTTTGAATCTCGGTCACGGTGAGTTAAATGAATAAGTTCCCCCCTCCCAAGGCCCGCCTCGGTAGCGTAAATGGTGGCGTGTCTGCCTCACGTTCAAGAGGTCCCGAGTTTGAATCTCGGTCAAGGTGAGTTAACTGAATAAGTTCCCCCCCCCCCCAAGGCCCGCCTCGGTAGCGTAAATGGTGGCGTGTCTGCCTCACGTTCAAGAGGTCCCGAGTTTGAATCTCGGTCAAGGTGAGTTAACTGAATAAGTTCCCCCCCCAAGGCCCGCCTCGGTAGCGTAAATGGTGGCGTGTCTGCCTCACGTTCAAGAGGTTCCGAGTTTGAATCTCGGTCAAGGTGAGTTAACTGAATAAGTTCCCCCCTCCCAAGGCCCACCTCGGTAGCGTAAATGGTGGCGTGTCTGCCTCACGTTCAAGAGGTCCCGAGTTTGAATCTCGGTCAAGGTGAGTTAACTGAATAAGTTCCCCCCCCCCAAGGCCCGCCTCGGTAGCGTAAATGGTGGCGTGTCTGCCTCACGTTCAAGAGGTCCAGTTTGAATCTCGGTCATGGTGAGTTAACTGAATAAGTTCCACCCCCCCAAGGCCCATCTCGGTAGCGTAAATGGTGGCGTGTCTGCCTCACGTTCAAGAGGTTCCGAGTTTGAATCTCGGTCAAGGTGAGTTAACTGAATAAGTTCCCCCCTCCCAAGGCCCGCCTCGGTAGCGTAAATGGTGGCGTGTCTGCCTCACGTTCAAGAGGTCCAGTTTGAATCTCGGTCATGGTGAGTTAACTGAATAAGTTCCCCCCCCCCCCAAGGCCCGCCTCGGTAGCGTAAATGGTGGCGTGTCTGCCTCACGTTCAAGAGGTCCCGAGTTTGAATCTCGGTCATGGTGAGTTAACTGAATAAGTTCCCCCCCCCCATGGCCCGCCTCGGTAGCGTAAATGGTGGCGTGTCTACCTCACGTTCAAGAGGTCCCGAGTTTGAATCTCGGTCAAGGTGAGTTAACTGAATAAGTTCCCCCCCCCCCCAAGGCCCGCCTCGGTAGCGTAAATGGTGGCGTGTCTGCCTCACGTTCAAGAGGTCCAGTTTGAATCTCGGTCATGGTGAGTTAACTGAATAAGTTTCCCCCCAAGGCCCAACTCGGTAGCGTAAATGGTGGCGTGTCTGCCTCACGTTCAAGAGGTTCCGAGTTTGAATCTCGGTCAAGGTGAGTTAACTGAATAAGTTCCCCCCTCCCAAGGCCCGCCTCGGTAGCGTAAATGGTGGCGTGTCTGCCTCACGTTCAAGAGGTTCCGAGTTTGAATCTCGGTCAAGGTGAGTTAACTGAATAAGTTCCCCCCCCCCAAGGCCCGCCTCAAGAGGTCCAGTTTGAATCTCGGTCAAGGTGAGTTAACTGAATAAGTTCCCCCCTCCCAAGGCCCGCCTCGGTAGCGTAAATGGTGGCGTGTCTGCCTCACGTTCAAGAGGTCCCGAGTTTTAATCTCGGTCAAGGTGAGTTAACTGAATAAGTTCCCCCCCCCCCAAGGCCCGCCTCGGTAGCGTAAATGGTGGCGTGTCTGCCTCACGTTCAAGAGGTCCCGAGTTTTAATCTCGGTCAAGGTGAGTTAACTGAATAAGTTCCCCCCCCAAGGCCCGCCTCGGTAGCGTAAATGGTGGCGTGTCTGCCTCACGTTCAAGAGGTCCAGTTTGAATCTCGGTCATGGTGAGTTAACTGAATAAGTTTCCCCCCCCCCAAGGCCCGCCTCGGTAGCGTAAATGGTGGCGTGTCTGCCTCACGTTCAAGAGGTTCCGAGTTTGAATCTCGGTCATGGTGAGTTAACTGCATTAGTCCCCCCCAAGGCCCGCCTCGGTAGCGTAAATGGTGGCGTGTCTGCCTCACGTTCAAGAGGTCCCGAGTTTGAATCTCGGTCAAGGTGAGTTAACTGAATAAGTTCCCCCCCCAAGGCCCGCCTCGGTAGCGTAAATGGAGGCGTGTCTACCTCACGTTCAAGAGGTCCCGAGTTTGAATCTCGGTCAAGGTGAGTTAACTGAATAAGTTCCCCCCCCAAGGCCCGCCTCGGTAGCGTAAATGGTGGCGTGTCTGCCTCACGTTCAAGAGGTCCCGAGTTTGAATCTCGGTCAAGGTGAGTTAACTGAATAAGTTCCCCCCCCCCCAAGGCCCACCTCGGTAGCGTAAATGGTGGCGTGTCTGCCTCACGTTCAAGAGGTCCCGAGTTTGAATCTCGGTCAAGGTGAGTTAACTGAATAAGTTCCCCCCCCCCAAGGCCCGCCTCGGTAGCGTAGATGGTGGCGTGTCTACCTCACGTTCAAGAGGCCCCGAGTTTGAATCTCGGTCAAGGTGAGTTAACTGAATAAGTTCCCCCCCCCAAGGCCCGCCTCGGTAGCGTAAATGGTGGCGTGTCTGCCTCACGTTCAAGAGGTCCAGTTTGAATCTCGGTCATGGTGAGTTAACTGAATAAGTTCCCCCCCAATGGCCCAACTCGGTAGCGTAAATGGTGGCGTGTCTGCCTCACGTTCAAGAGGTCCAGTTTGAATCTCGGTCATGGTGAGTTAACTGAATAAGGCCCCCCCCCAAGGCCCGCCTCGGTAGCGTAAATGGTGGCGTGTCTACCTCACGTTCAAGAGGTTCCGAGTTTGAATCTCGGTCAAGGTGAGTTAACTGCATTAGTTCCCCCCCCAAGGCCCGCCTCGGTAGCGTAAATGGTGGCGTGTCTGCCTCACGTTCAAGAGGTCCCGAGTTTGAATCTCGGTCAAGGTGAGTTAACTGAATAAGTTCCCCCCCCCAAGGCCCGCCTCGGTAGCGTAAATGGTGGCGTGTCTGCCTCACGTTCAAGAGGTCCAGTTTGAATCTCGGTCAAGGTGAGTTAACTGCATTAGTCCCCCCCCCAAGGCCCGCCTCGGTAGCGTAAATGGTGGCGTGTCTGCCTCACGTTAAAGAGGTCCAGTTTGAATCTCGGTCAAGGTGAGTTAACTGCATTAGTCCCCCCCCAAGGCCCGCCTCGGTAGCGTAAATGGTGGCGTGTCTGCCTCACGTTCAAGAGGTTCCGAGTTTGAATCTCGGTCAAGGTGAGTTAACTGAATAAGTTCCCCCCCCCAAGGCCCGCCTCGGTAGCGTAAATGGTGGCGTGTCTGCCTCACGTTCAAGAGGTCCAGTTTGAATCTCGGTCAAGGTGAGTTAACTGCATTAGTCCCCCCCCAAGGCCCGCCTCGGTGGCGTAAATGGTGGCGTGTCTGCCTCACGTTCAAGAGGTTCCGAGTTTGAATCTCGGTCAAGGTGAGTTAACTGAATAAGTTCCCCCCCCCCAAGGCCCAACTCGGTAGCGTAAATGGTGGCGTGTCTGCCTCACGTTCAAGAGGTTCCGAGTTTGAATCTCGGTCAAGGTGAGTTAACTGAATAAGTTCCCCCCTCCCAAGGCCCGCCTCGGTAGCGTAAATGGTGGCGTGTCTGCCTCACGTTCAAGAGGTTCCGAGTTTGAATCTCGGTCAAGGTGAGTTAACTGAATAAGTTCCCCCCCCCAAGGCCCGCCTCAAGAGGTCCAGTTTGAATCTCGGTCAAGGTGAGTTAACTGAATAAGTTCCCCCCTCCCAAGGCCCGCCTCGGTAGCGTAAATGGTGGCGTGTCTGCCTCACGTTCAAGAGGTCCCGAGTTTTAATCTCGGTCAAGGTGAGTTAACTGAATAAGTTCCCCCCCCCCCCAAGGCCCGCCTCGGTAGCGTAAATGGTGGCGTGTCTGCCTCACGTTCAAGAGGTCCAGTTTGAATCTCGGTCATGGTGAGTTAACTGAATAAGTTTTCCCCCCCCCCAAGGCCCGCCTCGGTAGCGTAAATGGTGGCGTGTCTGCCTCACGTTCAAGAGGTCCAGTTTGAATCTCGGTCATGGTGAGTTAACTGAATAAGTTTCCCCCCCCCCAAGGCCCGCCTCGGTAGCGTAAATGGTGGCGTGTCTGCCTCACGTTCAAGAGGTTCCGAGTTTGAATCTCGGTCATGGTGAGTTAACTGCATTAGTCCCCCCCAAGGCCCGCCTCGGTAGCGTAAATGGTGGCGTGTCTGCCTCACGTTCAAGAGGTCCCGAGTTTGAATCTCGGTCAAGGTGAGTTAACTGAATAAGTTCCCCCCCCAAGGCCCGCCTCGGTAGCGTAAATGGAGGCGTGTCTACCTCACGTTCAAGAGGTCCCGAGTTTGAATCTCGGTCAAGGTGAGTTAACTGAATAAGTTCCCCCCCCAAGGCCCGCCTCGGTAGCGTAAATGGTGGCGTGTCTGCCTCACGTTCAAGAGGTCCCGAGTTTGAATCTCGGTCAAGGTGAGTTAACTGAATAAGTTCCCCCCCCCCCCAAGGCCCACCTCGGTAGCGTAAATGGTGGCGTGTCTGCCTCACGTTCAAGAGGTCCCGAGTTTGAATCTCGGTCAAGGTGAGTTAACTGAATAAGTTCCCCCCCCCCAAGGCCCGCCTCGGTAGCGTAGATGGTGGCGTGTCTACCTCACGTTCAAGAGGCCCCGAGTTTGAATCTCGGTCAAGGTGAGTTAACTGAATAAGTTCCCCCCCCCAAGGCCCGCCTCGGTAGCGTAAATGGTGGCGTGTCTGCCTCACGTTCAAGAGGTCCAGTTTGAATCTCGGTCATGGTGAGTTAACTGAATAAGTTCCCCCCCAATGGCCCAACTCGGTAGCGTAAATGGTGGCGTGTCTGCCTCACGTTCAAGAGGTCCAGTTTGAATCTCGGTCATGGTGAGTTAACTGAATAAGGCCCCCCCCCAAGGCCCGCCTCGGTAGCGTAAATGGTGGCGTGTCTACCTCACGTTCAAGAGGTTCCGAGTTTGAATCTCGGTCAAGGTGAGTTAACTGCATTAGTTCCCCCCCCAAGGCCCGCCTCGGTAGCGTAAATGGTGGCGTGTCTGCCTCACGTTCAAGAGGTCCCGAGTTTGAATCTCGGTCAAGGTGAGTTAACTGAATAAGTTCCCCCCCCCAAGGCCCGCCTCGGTAGCGTAAATGGTGGCGTGTCTGCCTCACGTTCAAGAGGTCCAGTTTGAATCTCGGTCAAGGTGAGTTAACTGCATTAGTCCCCCCCCCAAGGCCCGCCTCGGTAGCGTAAATGGTGGCGTGTCTGCCTCACGTTAAAGAGGTCCAGTTTGAATCTCGGTCAAGGTGAGTTAACTGCATTAGTCCCCCCCCAAGGCCCGCCTCGGTAGCGTAAATGGTGGCGTGTCTGCCTCACGTTCAAGAGGTTCCGAGTTTGAATCTCGGTCAAGGTGAGTTAACTGAATAAGTTCCCCCCCCCAAGGCCCGCCTCGGTAGCGTAAATGGTGGCGTGTCTGCCTCACGTTCAAGAGGTCCAGTTTGAATCTCGGTCAAGGTGAGTTAACTGCATTAGTCCCCCCCCAAGGCCCGCCTCGGTGGCGTAAATGGTGGCGTGTCTGCCTCACGTTCAAGAGGTTCCGAGTTTGAATCTCGGTCAAGGTGAGTTAACTGAATAAGTTCCCCCCCCCCAAGGCCCAACTCGGTAGCGTAAATGGTGGCGTGTCTGCCTCACGTTCAAGAGGTTCCGAGTTTGAATCTCGGTCAAGGTGAGTTAACTGAATAAGTTCCCCCCTCCCAAGGCCCGCCTCGGTAGCGTAAATGGTGGCGTGTCTGCCTCACGTTCAAGAGGTTCCGAGTTTGAATCTCGGTCAAGGTGAGTTAACTGAATAAGTTCCCCCCCCCAAGGCCCGCCTCAAGAGGTCCAGTTTGAATCTCGGTCAAGGTGAGTTAACTGAATAAGTTCCCCCCTCCCAAGGCCCGCCTCGGTAGCGTAAATGGTGGCGTGTCTGCCTCACGTTCAAGAGGTCCCGAGTTTTAATCTCGGTCAAGGTGAGTTAACTGAATAAGTTCCCCCCCCCCCAAGGCCCGCCTCGGTAGCGTAAATGGTGGCGTGTCTGCCTCACGTTCAAGAGGTCCAGTTTGAATCTCGGTCATGGTGAGTTAACTGAATAAGTTCCCCCCCCAAGGCCCGCCTCGGTAGCGTAAATGGTGGCGTGTCTGCCTCACGTTCAAGAGGTCCAGTTTGAATCTCGGTCATGGTGAGTTAACTGAATAAGTTTTCCCCCCCCCCAAGGCCCGCCTCGGTAGCGTAAATGGTGGCGTGTCTGCCTCACGTTCAAGAGGTTCCGAGTTTGAATCTCGGTCATGGTGAGTTAACTGCATTAGTCCCCCCCAAGGCCCGCCTCGGTAGCGTAAATGGTGGCGTGTCTGCCTCACGTTCAAGAGGTCCCGAGTTTGAATCTCGGTCAAGGTGAGTTAACTGAATAAGTTCCCCCCCCCAAGGCCCGCCTCGGTAGCGTAAATGGAGGCGTGTCTACCTCACGTTCAAGAGGTCCCGAGTTTGAATCTCGGTCAAGGTGAGTTAACTGAATAAGTTCCCCCCCCAAGGCCCGCCTCGGTAGCGTAAATGGTGGCGTGTCTGCCTCACGTTCAAGAGGTCCCGAGTTTGAATCTCGGTCAAGGTGAGTTAACTGAATAAGTTCCCCCCCCCCAAGGCCCACCTCGGTAGCGTAAATGGTGGCGTGTCTGCCTCACGTTCAAGAGGTCCCGAGTTTGAATCTCGGTCAAGGTGAGTTAACTGAATAAGTTCCCCCCCCCCCCCCAAGGCCCGCCTCGGTAGCGTAGATGGTGGCGTGTCTACCTCACGTTCAAGAGGTCCCGAGTTTGAATCTCGGTCAAGGTGAGTTAACTGAATAAGTTCCCCCCCCCAAGGCCCGCCTCGGTAGCGTAAATGGTGGCGTGTCTGCCTCACGTTCAAGAGGTCCAGTTTGAATCTCGGTCATGGTGAGTTAACTGAATAAGTTCCCCCCCAATGGCCCAACTCGGTAGCGTAAATGGTGGCGTGTCTGCCTCACGTTCAAGAGGTCCAGTTTGAATCTCGGTCATGGTGAGTTAACTGAATAAGGCCCCCCCCCAAGGCCCGCCTCGGTAGCGTAAATGGTGGCGTGTCTACCTCACGTTCAAGAGGTTCCGAGTTTGAATCTCGGTCAAGGTGAGTTAACTGCATTAGTTCCCCCCCCAAGGCCCGCCTCGGTAGCGTAAATGGTGGCGTGTCTGCCTCACGTTCAAGAGGTCCCGAGTTTGAATCTCGGTCAAGGTGAGTTAACTGAATAAGTTCCCCCCCCCCAAGGCCCGCCTCGGTAGCGTAAATGGTGGCGTGTCTGCCTCACGTTCAAGAGGTCCAGTTTGAATCTCGGTCAAGGTGAGTTAACTGCATTAGTCCCCCCCCAAGGCCCGCCTCGGTAGCGTAAATGGTGGCGTGTCTGCCTCACGTTAAAGAGGTCCAGTTTGAATCTCGGTCAAGGTGAGTTAACTGCATTAGTCCCCCCCCAAGGCCCGCCTCGGTAGCGTAAATGGTGGCGTGTCTGCCTCACGTTCAAGAGGTTCCGAGTTTGAATCTCGGTCAAGGTGAGTTAACTGAATAAGTTCCCCCCCCAAGGCCCGCCTCGGTAGCGTAAATGGTGGCGTGTCTGCCTCACGTTCAAGAGGTCCAGTTTGAATCTCGGTCAAGGTGAGTTAACTGCATTAGTCCCCCCCAAGGCCCGCCTCGGTAGCGTAAATGGTGGCGTGTCTGCCTCACGTTCAAGAGGTTCCGAGTTTGAATCTCGGTCAAGGTGAGTTAACTGAATAAGTTCCCCCCCCCCAAGGCCCGCCTCGGTAGCGTAAATGGTGGCGTGTCTGCCTCACGTTCAAGAGGTTCCGAGTTTGAATCTCGGTCAAGGTGAGTTAACTGAATAAGTTCCCCCCCCACAAGGCCCGCCTCGGTAGCGTAAATGGTGGCGTGTCTGCCTCACGTTGAAGAGGTTCCGAGTTTGAATCTCGGTCAAGGTGAGTTAACTGAATAAGTCCCCCCCCCCAAGGCCCGCCTCGGTAGCGTAAATGGTGGCGTGTCTGCCTCACGTTCAAGAGGTTCCGAGTTTGAATCTCGGTCATGGTGAGTTAACTGCATTAGTCCCCCCCCAAGGCCCGCCTCGGTAGCGTAAATGGTGGCGTGTCTGCCTCACGTTCAAGAGGTTCCGAGTTTGAATCTCGGTCAAGGTGAGTTAACTGCATTAGTCCCCCCCCCCAAGGCCCGCCTCGGTAGCGTAAATGGTGGCGTGTCTACCTCACGTTCAAGAGGTTCCGAGTTTGAATCTCGGTCAAGGTGAGTTAACTGAATAAGTTCCCCCCCCAAGGCCCGCCTCGGTAGCGTAAATGGTGGCGTGTCTGCCTCACGTTCAAGAGGTCCCGAGTTTGAATCTCGGTCAAGGTGAGTTAACTGAATAAGTTCCCCCCCCCAAGGCCCGCCTCGGTAGCGTAAATCGTGGCGTGTCTACCTCACGTTCAAGAGGTTCCGAGTTTGAATCTCGGTCAAGGTGAGTTAACTGCATAAGTTTCCCCCCCAAGGCCCGCCTCGGTAGCGTAAATGGTGGCGTGTCTGCCTCACGTTCAAGAGGTCCCGAGTTTGAATCTCGGTCATGGTGAGTTAACTGCATAAGTTGCCCCCCCCCCAAGGCCCGCCTCGGTAGCGTAAATGGTGGCGTGTCTGCCTCACGTTCAAGAGGTCCCGAGTTTGAATCTCGGTCAAGGTGAGTTAACTGAATAAGTTCCCCCCCCCCCAAGGCCCGCCTCGGTAGCGTAAATGGTGGCGTGTCTGCCTCACGTTCAAGAGGTCCCGAGTTTGAATCTCGGTCAAGCTGAGTTAACTGCATTAGTCCCCCCCCCCAAGGCCCGCCTCGGTAGCGTAAATGGTGGCGTGTCTGCCTCACGTTCAAGAGGTCCCGAGTTTGAATCTCGGTCAAGGTGAGTTAACTGAATAAGTTCCCCCCCCCCAAGGCCCGCCTCGGTAGCGTAAATGGTGGCGTGTCTGCCTCACGTTCAAGAGGTCCAGTTTGAATCTCGGTCAAGGTGAGTTAACTGAATAAGTTCCCCCCCCCCAAGGCCCGCCTCGGTAGCGTAAATGGTGGCGTGTCTGCCTCACGTTCAAGAGGTCCAGTTTGAATCTCGGTCAAGGTGAGTTAACTGAATAAGTTCCCCCCCCCCCAAGGCCCGCCTCGGTAGCGTAAATGGTGGCGTGTCTGCCTCACGTTCAAGAGGTCCAGTTTGAATCTCGGTCAAGGTGAGTTAACTGAATAAGTTCCCCCCCCCCCAAGGCCCGCCTCGGTAGCGTAAATGGTGGCGTGTCTGCCTCACGTTCAAGAGGTCCCGAGTTTGAATCTCGGTCAAGGTGAGTTAACTGAATAAGTTCCCCCCCCCAAGGCCCGCCTCGGTAGCGTAAATGGTGGCGTGTCTGCCTCACGTTCAAGAGGTCCCGAGTTTGAATCTCGGTCAAGGTGAGTTAACTGAATAAGTTCCCCCCCCCCAAGGCCCGCCTCGGTAGCGTAAATGGTGGCGTGTCTGCCTCACGTTCAAGAGGTCCCGAGTTTGAATCTCGGTCAAGGTGAGTTAACTGAATAAGTTCCCCCCCCCCAAGGCCCGCCTCGGTAGCGTAAATGGTGGCGTGTCTGCCTCACGTTCAAGAGGTCCCGAGTTTGAATCTCGGTCAAGGTGAGTTAACTGAATAAGTTCCCCCCCCCCAAGGCCCGCCTCGGTAGCGTAAATGGTGGCGTGTCTGCCTCACGTTCAAGAGGTCCCGAGTTTGAATCTCGGTCAAGGTGAGTTAACTGAATAAGTTCCCCCCCCCAAGGCCCGCCTCGGTAGCGTAATTGGTGGCGTGTCTGCCTCACGTTCAAGAGGTCCCGAGTTTGAATCTCGGTCAAGGTGAGTTAACTGAATAAGTTCCCCCCCCCAAGGCCCGCCTCGGTAGCGTAAATGGTGGCGTGTCTGCCTCACGTTCAAGAGGTCCCGAGTTTGAATCTCGGTCAAGGTGAGTTAACTGAATAAGTTCCCCCCCCCAAGGCCCGCCTCGGTAGCGTAAATGGTGGCGTGTCTGCCTCACGTTCAAGAGGTCCCGAGTTTTAATCTCGGTCAAGGTGAGTTAACTGAATAAGTTCCCCCCCCCCAAGGCCCGCCTCGGTAGCGTAAATGGTGGCGTGTCTGCCTCACGTTCAAGAGGTCCAGTTTGAATCTCGGTCATGGTGAGTTAACTGAATAAGTTCCCCCCCCCAAGGCCCGCCTCGGTAGCGTAAATGGTGGCGTGTCTGCCTCACGTTCAAGAGGTCCAGTTTGAATCTCGGTCATGGTGAGTTAACTGAATAAGTTTCCCCCCCCCAAGGCCCGCCTCGGTAGCGTAAATGGTGGCGTGTCTGCCTCACGTTCAAGAGGTTCCGAGTTTGAATCTCGGTCATGGTGAGTTAACTGCATTAGTCCCCCCCAAGGCCCGCCTCGGTAGCGTAAATGGTGGCGTGTCTGCCTCACGTTCAAGAGGTCCCGAGTTTGAATCTCGGTCAAGGTGAGTTAACTGAATAAGTTCCCCCCCCCCAAGGCCCGCCTCGGTAGCGTAAATGGAGGCGTGTCTACCTCACGTTCAAGAGGTCCCGAGTTTGAATCTCGGTCAAGGTGAGTTAACTGAATAAGTTCCCCCCCCAAGGCCCGCCTCGGTAGCGTAAATGGTGGCGTGTCTGCCTCACGTTCAAGAGGTCCCGAGTTTGAATCTCGGTCAAGGTGAGTTAACTGAATAAGTTCCCCCCCCCCAAGGCCCACCTCGGTAGCGTAAATGGTGGCGTGTCTGCCTCACGTTCAAGAGGTCCCGAGTTTGAATCTCGGTCAAGGTGAGTTAACTGAATAAGTTCCCCCCCCCAAGGCCCGCCTCGGTAGCGTAGATGGTGGCGTGTCTACCTCACGTTCAAGAGGTCCCGAGTTTGAATCTCGGTCAAGGTGAGTTAACTGAATAAGTTCCCCCCCCCCAAGGCCCGCCTCGGTAGCGTAAATGGTGGCGTGTCTGCCTCACGTTCAAGAGGTCCAGTTTGAATTTCGGTCATGGTGAGTTAACTGAATAAGTTCCCCCCCAATGGCCCAACTCGGTAGCGTAAATGGTGGCGTGTCTGCCTCACGTTCAAGAGGTCCAGTTTGAATCTCGGTCATGGTGAGTTAACTGAATAAGGCCCCCCCCCAAGGCCCGCCTCGGTAGCGTAAATGGTGGCGTGTCTACCTCACGTTCAAGAGGTTCCGAGTTTGAATCTCGGTCAAGGTGAGTTAACTGCATTAGTTCCCCCCCCAAGGCCCGCCTCGGTAGCGTAAATGGTGGCGTGTCTGCCTCACGTTCAAGAGGTCCCGAGTTTGAATCTCGGTCAAGGTGAGTTAACTGAATAAGTTCCCCCCCCCCCCAAGGCCCGCCTCGGTAGCGTAAATGGTGGCGTGTCTGCCTCACGTTCAAGAGGTCCAGTTTGAATCTCGGTCAAGGTGAGTTAACTGCATTAGTCCCCCCCCAAGGCCCGCCTCGGTAGCGTAAATGGTGGCGTGTCTGCCTCACGTTAAAGAGGTCCAGTTTGAATCTCGGTCAAGGTGAGTTAACTGCATTAGTCCCCCCCCCAAGGCCCGCCTCGGTAGCGTAAATGGTGGCGTGTCTGCCTCACGTTCAAGAGGTTCCGAGTTTGAATCTCGGTCAAGGTGAGTTAACTGAATAAGTTCCCCCCCCAAGGCCCGCCTCGGTAGCGTAAATGGTGGCGTGTCTGCCTCACGTTCAAGAGGTCCAGTTTGAATCTCGGTCAAGGTGAGTTAACTGCATTAGTCCCCCCCCAAGGCCCGCCTCGGTAGCGTAAATGGTGGCGTGTCTGCCTCACGTTCAAGAGGTTCCGAGTTTGAATCTCGGTCAAGGTGAGTTAACTGAATAAGTTCCCCCCCCCCCAAGGCCCGCCTCGGTAGCGTAAATGGTGGCGTGTCTGCCTCACGTTCAAGAGGTTCCGAGTTTGAATCTCGGTCAAGGTGAGTTAACTGAATAAGTTCCCCCCCCACAAGGCCCGCCTCGGTAGCGTAAATGGTGGCGTGTCTGCCTCACGTTCAAGAGGTTCCGAGTTTGAATCTCGGTCAAGGTGAGTTAACTGAATAAGTCCCCCCCCCCAAGGCCCGCCTCGGTAGCGTAAATGGTGGCGTGTCTGCCTCGCGTTCAAGAGGTTCCGAGTTTGAATCTCGGTCATGGTGAGTTAACTGCATTAGTCCCCCCCCAAGGCCCGCCTCGGTAGCGTAAATGGTGGCGTGTCTGCCTCACGTTCAAGAGGTTCCGAGTTTGAATCTCGGTCAAGGTGAGTTAACTGCATTAGTCCCCCCCCCCAAGGCCCGCCTCGGTAGCGTAAATGGTGGCGTGTCTACCTCACGTTCAAGAGGTTCCGAGTTTGAATCTCGGTCAAGGTGAGTTAACTGAATAAGTTCCCCCCCCCCCAAGGCCCGCCTCGGTAGCGTAAATGGTGGCGTGTCTGCCTCACGTTCAAGAGGTCCCGAGTTTGAATCTCGGTCAAGGTGAGTTAACTGAATAAGTTCCCCCCCCCCCAAGGCCCGCCTCGGTAGCGTAAATCGTGGCGTGTCTACCTCACGTTCAAGAGGTTCCGAGTTTGAATCTCGGTCAAGGTGAGTTAACTGCATAAGTTTCCCCCCCAAGGCCCGCCTCGGTAGCGTAAATGGTGGCGTGTCTGCCTCACGTTCAAGAGGTCCCGAGTTTGAATCTCGGTCATGGTGAGTTAACTGCATAAGTTGCCCCCCCCCAAGGCCCGCCTCGGTAGCGTAAATGGTGGCGTGTCTGCCTCACGTTCAAGAGGTCCCGAGTTTGAATCTCGGTCAAGGTGAGTTAACTGAATAAGTTCCCCCCCCCAAGGCCCGCCTCGGTAGCGTAAATGGTGGCGTGTCTGCCTCACGTTCAAGAGGTCCCGAGTTTGAATCTCGGTCAAGCTGAGTTAACTGCATTAGTCCCCCCCCCCCAAGGCCCGCCTCGGTAGCGTAAATGGTGGCGTGTCTGCCTCACGTTCAAGAGGTCCCGAGTTTGAATCTCGGTCAAGGTGAGTTAACTGAATAAGTTCCCCCCCCAAGGCCCGCCTCGGTAGCGTAAATGGTGGCGTGTCTGCCTCACGTTCAAGAGGTCCAGTTTGAATCTCGGTCAAGGTGAGTTAACTGAATAAGTTCCCCCCCCCCCCCAAGGCCCGCCTCGGTAGCGTAAATGGTGGCGTGTCTGCCTCACGTTCAAGAGGTCCAGTTTGAATCTCGGTCAAGGTGAGTTAACTGAATAAGTTCCCCCCCCCCCAAGGCCCGCCTCGGTAGCGTAAATGGTGGCGTGTCTGCCTCACGTTCAAGAGGTCCAGTTTGAATCTCGGTCAAGGTGAGTTAACTGAATAAGTTCCCCCCCCCCCAAGGCCCGCCTCGGTAGCGTAAATGGTGGCGTGTCTTCCTCACGTTCAAGAGGTCCCGAGTTTGAATCTCGGTCAAGGTGAGTTAACTGAATAAGTTCCCCCCCCCAAGGCCCGCCTCGGTAGCGTAAATGGTGGCGTGTCTGCCTCACGTTCAAGAGGTCCCGAGTTTGAATCTCGGTCAAGGTGAGTTAACTGAATAAGTTCCCCCCCCCAAGGCCCGCCTCGGTAGCGTAAATGGTGGCGTGTCTGCCTCACGTTCAAGAGGTCCCGAGTTTGAATCTCGGTCAAGGTGAGTTAACTGAATAAGTTCCCCCCCCCCCAAGGCCCGCCTCGGTAGCGTAAATGGTGGCGTGTCTGCCTCACGTTCAAGAGGTCCCGAGTTTGAATCTCGGTCAAGGTGAGTTAACTGAATAAGTTCCCCCCCCCCAAGGCCCGCCTCGGTAGCGTAAATGGTGGCGTGTCTGCCTCACGTTCAAGAGGTCCCGAGTTTGAATCTCGGTCAAGGTGAGTTAACTGAATAAGTTCCCCCCCCAAGGCCCGCCTCGGTAGCGTAAATGGTGGCGTGTCTGCCTCACGTTCAAGAGGTCCCGAGTTTGAATCTCGGTCAAGGTGAGTTAACTGAATAAGTTCCCCCCCCCAAGGCCCGCCTCGGTAGCGTAAATGGTGGCGTGTCTGCCTCACGTTCAAGAGGTCCCGAGTTTGAATCTCGGTCAAGGTGAGTTAACTGAATAAGTTCCCCCCCCCCCAAGGCCCGCCTCGGTAGCGTAAATGGTGGCGTGTCTGCCTCACGTTCAAGAGGTCCCGAGTTTTAATCTCGGTCAAGGTGAGTTAACTGAATAAGTTCCCCCCCCCCAAGGCCCGCCTCGGTAGCGTAAATGGTGGCGTGTCTGCCTCACGTTCAAGAGGTCCAGTTTGAATCTCGGTCATGGTGAGTTAACTGAATAAGTTCCCCCCCCCCCGAGGCCCGCCTCGGTAGCGTAAATGGTGGCGTGTCTGCCTCACGTTCAAGAGGTCCAGTTTGAATCTCGGTCATGGTGAGTTAACTGAATAAGTTTCCCCCCCCCAAGGCCCGCCTCGGTAGCGTAAATGGTGGCGTGTCTGCCTCACGTTCAAGAGGTTCCGAGTTTGAATCTCGGTCATGGTGAGTTAACTGCATTAGTCCTCCCCAAGGTCCGCCTCGGTAGCGTAAATGGTGGCGTGTCTGCCTCACGTTCAAGAGGTCCCGAGTTTGAATCTCGGTCAAGGTGAGTTAACTGAATAAGTTCCCCCCCCCCCAAGGCCCGCCTCGGTAGCGTAAATGGAGGCGTGTCTACCTCACGTTCAAGAGGTCCCGAGTTTGAATCTCGGTCAAGGTGAGTTAACTGAATAAGTTCCCCCCCCAAGGCCCGCCTCGGTAGCGTAAATGGTGGCGTGTCTGCCTCACGTTCAAGAGGTCCAGTTTGAATCTCGGTCATGGTGAGTTAACTGAATAAGTTCCCCCCCCAAGGCCCGCCTCGGTAGCGTAAATGGTGGCGTGTCTGCCTCACGTTCAAGAGGTCCAGTTTGAATCTCGGTCATGGTGAGTTAACTGAATAAGTTTCCCCCCCCCAAGGCCCGCCTCGGTAGCGTAAATGGTGGCGTGTCTGCCTCACGTTCAAGAGGTTCCGAGTTTGAATCTCGGTCATGGTGAGTTAACTGCATTAGTCCCCCCCAAGGCCCGCCTCGGTAGCGTAGATGGTGGCGTGTCTGCCTCACGTTAAAGAGGTTCCCAGTTTGAATCTCGGTCAAGGTGAGTTAACTGCATAAGTTCCCCCCCCCAAGGCCCGCCTCGGTAGCGTAGATGGTGGCGTGTCTGCCTCACGTTAAAGAGGTCCCGAGTTTGAATCTCGGTCAAGGTGAGTTAACTGAATAAGTTCCCCCCCCAAGGCCCGCCTCGGTAGCGTAAATGGTGGCGTGTCTGCCTCACGTTCAAGAGGTCCCGAGTTTGAATCTCGGTCAAGGTGAGTTAACTGCATAAGCCCCCCCCCCATGGCCCGCCTCGGTAGCGTAAATGGTGGCGTGTCTGCCTCACGTTCAAGAGGTCCCGAGTTTGAATCTCGGTCAAGGTGAGTTAACTGAATAAGTTCCCCCCCACCAAGGCCCGCCTCGGTAGCGTAAATGGTGGCGTGTCTGCCTCACGTTCAAGAGGTCCCGAGTTTGAATCTCGGTCAAGGTGAGTTAACTGAATAAGTTCCCCCCCCCAAGGCCCGCCTCGGTATCGTAAATGGTGGCGTGTCTGCCTCACGTTCAAGAGGTCCCGAGTTTGAATCTCGGTCAAGGTGAGTTAACTGCATAAGCCCCCCCCCCAAGGCCCGCCTCGGTAGCGTAAATGGTGGCGTGTCTGCTCACGTTCAAGAGGTCCCGAGTTTGAATCTCGGTCAAGGTGAGTTAAACTGAATAAGTTCCCCCCTAAGGCCCGCCTCGGTAGCGTAAATGGTGGCGTGTCTGCCTCACGTTCAAGAGGTCCCGAGTTTGAATCTCGGTCAAGGTGAGTTAACTGAATAAGTTCCCCCCCTAAGGCCGCCTCGGTAGCGTAAATGGTGGCGTGTCTGCCTCACGTTCAAGAGGTCCAGTTTGAATCTCGGTCATGTGAGTTAACTGCATAAGTTCCCCCTCCCCCAAGGCCCGCCTCGGTAGCGTAAATGGTGGCGTGTCTACCTCACGTTCAAGAGGTTCCGAGTTTGAATCTCGGTCAAGGTGAGTTAACTGCATTAGTCCCCCCCCCAAGCCCGCCTCGGTAGCGTAAATGGTGGCGTGTCTGCCTCACGTTCAAGAGGTCCCGAGTTTGAATCTCGGTCAAGGTGAGTTAACTGAATCAGTTCCCCCCCCCCAAGGCCCGCCTCGGTAGCGTAAATGGTGGCGTGTCTGCCTCACGTTCAAGAGGTCCCGAGTTTGAATCTCGGTCATGGTGAGTTAACTGAATAAGTTCCCCCCCCCCAAGGCCCGCCTCGGTAGCGTAAATGGTGCGTGTCTGCCTCACGTTCAAGAGGTCCCGAGTTTGAATCTCGGTCAAGGTGAGTTAACTGAATAAGTTCCCCCCCTAAGGCCCGCCTCGGTAGCGTAAATGGTGGCGTGTCTGCCTCACGTTCAAGA
Source organism: Mantis religiosa (assembly GCA_030765055.1). Classification (NCBI taxonomy): domain Eukaryota; kingdom Metazoa; phylum Arthropoda; class Insecta; order Mantodea; family Mantidae; genus Mantis; species Mantis religiosa. Next base: position 49,398,440 of record CM060951.1, on the reverse strand, counting down.
GGTCCCGAGTTTGAATCTCGGTCAAGGTGAGTTAACTGCATAAGTTCCCCCCCCCCAAGGCCCGCCTCGGTAGCGTAAATGGTGGCGTGTCTGCCTCACGTTCAAGAGGTCCCGAGTTTGAATCTCGGTCAAGGTGAGTTAACTGAATAAGTTCCCCCCCCCAAGGCCCGCCCTCGGTAGCGTAAATGGTGGCGTGTCTGCCTCACGTTCAAGAGGTCCCGAGTTTGAATCTCGGTCAAGGTGAATTAACTGAATAAGTTCCCCCCCTAAGGCCCGCCTCGGTAGCGTAAATGGTGGCGTGTCTGCCTCACGTTCAAGAGGTCCCGAGTTTGAATCTCGGTCAAGGTGAGTTAACTGAATAAGTTCCCCCCCAAGGCCGCCTCGGTAGCGTAAATGGTGGCGTGTCTGCCTCACGTTCAAGAGGTCCCGAGTTTGAATCTCGGTCAAGGTGAGTTAACTGAATAGTTCCCCCCCCCAAGGCCCGCCTCGGTAGCGTAAATGGTGGCGTGTCTGCCTCACGTTCAAGAGGTCCCGAGTTTGAATCTCGGTCAAGGTGAGTTAACTGAATAAGTTCCCCCCCCCCAAGGCCCGCCTCGGTAGCGTAAATGGTGGCGTGTCTGCCTCACGTTCAAGAGGTCCCGAGTTTGAATCTCGGTCAAGGTGAGTTAACTGAATAAGTTCCCCCCCCCCCAAGGCCCGCCTCGGTAGCGTAAATGGTGGCGTGTCTGCCTCACGTTCAAGAGGTCCCGAGTTTGAATCTCGGTCAAGGTGAGTTAACTGAATAAGTTCCCCCCCCAAGGCCCGCCTCGGTAGCGTAAATGGTGGCGTGTCTACCTCACGTTCAAGAGGTCCCGAGTTTGAATCTCGGTCAAGGTGAGTTAACTGATAAGTTCCCCCCCCCCAAGGCCCGCCTCGGTAGCGTAAATGGTGGCGTGTCTGCCTCACGTTCAAGAGGTCCCGAGTTTGAATCTCGGTCAAGGTGAGTTAACTGAATAAGTTCCCCCCCCTAAGGCCCGCCTCGGTAGCGTAAATGGTGGCGTGTCTGCCTCACGTTCAAGAGGTCCCGAGTTTGAATCTCGGTCAAGGTGAGTTAACTGAATAAGTTCCCCCCCCCAAGGCCCGCCTCGGTAGCGTAAATGGTGGCGTGTCTGCCTCACGTTCAAGAGGTCCCGAGTTTGAATCTCGGTCAAGGTGAGTTAACTGCATTAGTCCCCCCCCCCAAGGCCCGCCTCGGTAGCGTAAATGGTGGCGTGTCTGCCTCACGTTCAAGAGGTTCCGAGTTTGAATCTCGGTCAAGGTGAGTTAACTGCATTAGTCCCCCCCCAAGGCCCGCCTCGGTAGCGTAGATGGTAGCGTGTATGCCTCACGTTCAAGAGGTCCCGAGTTTGAATCTCGGTCAAGGTGAGTTAACTGCATTAGTCCCCCCCCCCATGGCCCGCCTCGGTAGCGTAAATGGTGGCATGTCTGCCTCACGTTCAAGAGGTCCCGAGTTTGAATCTCGGTCAAGGTGAGTTAACTGCATTAGTCCCCCCCCCCCGAAAGGCCCGCCTCGGTAGCGTAAATGGTGGCGTGTCTGCCTCACGTTCAAGAGGTCCCGAGTTTGAATCTCGGTCAAGGTGAGTTAACTGCATTAGTCCCCCCCCAAGGCCCGCCTCGGTAGCGTAAATGGTGGCGTGTCTGCCTCACGTTCAAGAGGTTCCGAGTTTGAATCTCGGTCAAGGTGAGTTAACTGCATTAGTTCCCCCCAAGGCCCGCCTCGGTAGCGTAAATGGTGGCGTGTCTGCCTCACGTTCAAGAGGTCCCGAGTTTGAATCTCGGTCAAGGTGAGTTAACTGCATTAGTTCCCCCCCCCCAAGGCCCGCCTCGGTAGCGTAAATGGTGGCGTGTCTGCCTCACGTTCAAGAGGTCCAGTTTGAATCTCGGTCATGGTGAGTTAACTGCATTAGTCCCCCCCCCAAGGCCCGCCTCGGTAGCGTAAATGGTGGCGTGTCTACCTCACGTTCAAGAGGTTCCGAGTTTGAATCTCGGTCAAGGTGAGTTAACTGCATTAGTTCCCCCCCCCCAAGGCCCGCCTCGGTAGCGTAAATGGTGGCGTGTCTGCCTCACGTTCAAGAGGTCCAGTTTGAATCTCGGTCATGGTGAGTTAACTGCATTAGTCCCCCCCCCCAAGGCCGCCTCGTAGCGTAAATGGTGGCGTGTCTACCTCACGTTCAAGAGGTTCCGAGTTTGAATCTCGGTCAAGGTGAGTTAACTGCATTAGTTCCCCCCCAAGGCCCGCCTCGGTAGCGTAAATGGTGGCGTGTCTGCCTCACGTTCAAGAGGTCCCGAGTTTGAATCTCGGTCAAGGTGAGTTAACTGCATAAGTTTCCCCCCCAAGGCCCGCCTCGGTAGCGTAAATGGTGGCGTGTCTGCCTCACGTTCAAGAGGTTCCGAGTTTGAATCTCGGTCAAGGTGAGTTAACTGCATAATTTTCCCCAAGGCCCGCCTCGGTAGCGTAGATGGTGGCGTGTCTGCCTCACGTTCAAGAGGTTCCGAGTTTGAATCTCGGTCAAGGTGAGTTAACTGAATAAGTTTCCCCCCAAGGCCCGCCTCGGTAGCGTAAATGGTGGCGTGTCTGCCTCACGTTCAAGAGGTTCCGAGTTTGAATCTCGGTCAAGGTGAGTTAACTGCATAAGTTTCCCGCCCCAAGGCCCGCCTCGGTAGCGTAAATGGTGGCGTGTCTGCCTCACGTTCAAGAGGTCCCGAGTTTGAATCTCGGTCAAGGTGAGTTAACTGAATAAGTTTCCCCCCCAAGGCCCGCCTCGGTTGCGTAGATGGTGGCGTGTCTGCCTCACATTCAAGAGGTTCCGAGTTTGAATCTCGGTCAAGGTGAGTTAACTGAATAAGTTCCCCCCCAAGGCCCGCCTCGGTAGCGTAAATGGTGGCGTGTCTGCCTCACGTTCAAGAGGTCCCGAGTTGAATCTCGGTCAAGGTGAGTTAACTGAATAAGTTCCCCCCCCAAGGCCCGCCTCGGTAGCGTAGATGGTGGCGTGTCTACCTCACGTTCAAGAGGTTCCGAGTTTGAATCTCGGTCAAGGTGAGTTAACTGCATTAGTTCCCCCCCCAAGGCCCACCTCGGTAGCGTAGATGGTAGCGTGTCTGCCTCACGTTAAAGAGGTTCCGAGTTTGAATCTAGGTCAAGGTGAGTTAACTGCATAAGTTTCCCCCCCCCCCATGGCCCAACTCGGTAGCGTAGATGGTAGCGTGTCTGCCTCACGTTAAAGAGGTTCCGAGTTTGAATCTCGGTCAAGGTGAGTTAACTGCATAAGTTTCCCCCAAGGCCCAACTCGGTAGCGTAGATGGTAGCGTGTCTGCCTCACGTTAAAGAGGTTCAGTTTGAATCTAGGTCAAGGTGAGTTAACTGCATAAGTTCCCCCCCCCCATGGCCCAACTAGGTAGCGTAGATGGTAGCGTGTCTGCCTCACGTTAAAGAGGTTCAGTTGAATCTAGGTCAAGGTGAGTTAACTGCTCAAGTTTCCCCCCCCCCATGGCCCAACTCGGTAGCGTAGATGGTAGCGTGTCTGCCTCACGTTCAAGAGGTTCCGAGTTTGAATCTAGGTCAAGGTGAGTTAACTGCATTAGTCCCCCCCCCCATGGCCCAACTCGGTAGCGTAGATGGTAGCGTGTCTGCCTCACGTTCAAGAGGTTCCGAGTTTGAATCTAGGTCAAGGTGAGTTAACTGCATAAGTTCCCCCCCCCATGGCCCAACTCGGTAGCGTAGATGGTAGCGTGTCTGCCTCACGTTCAAGAGGTTCCGAGTTTGAATCTAGGTCAAGGTGAATTAACTGCATTAGTCCCCCCCCCATGGCCCAACTCGGTAGCGTAGATGGTAGCGTGTCTGCCTCACGTTCAAGAGGTCCAGTTTGAATCTAGGTCAAGGTGAGTTAACTGCATAAGTTTCCCCCCCATGGCCCACCTCGGTAGCGTAGATGGTAGCGTGTCTGCCTCACGTTCAAGAGGTTCCGAGTTTGAATCTAGGTCAAGGTGAGTTAACTGCATAAGTTCCCCCCCCATGGCCCAACTCGGTAGCGTAGATGGTAGCGTGTCTGCCTCACGTTCAAGAGGTTCCGAGTTTGAATCTAGGTCAAGGTGAGTTAACTGCATTAGTCCCCCCCCCATGGCCCAACTCGGTAGCGTAGATGGTAGCGTGTCTGCCTCACGTTCAAGAGGTCCAGTTTGAATCTAGGTCAAGGTGAGTTAACTGCATAAGTTTCCCCCCCATGGCCCACCTCGGTAGCGTAGATGGTAGCGTGTCTGCCTCACGTTCAAGAGTTCCGAGTTTGAATCTAGGTCAAGGTGAGTTAACTGCATAAGTTTCCCCCCCATGGCCCACCTCGGTAGCGTAAATGGTGGCGTGTCTGCCTCACGTTCAAGAGGTCCCGAGTTTGAATCTAGGTCAAGGTGAGTTAACTGCATAAGTTTCCCCCCCCCCCATGGCCCACCTCGGTAGCGTAAATGGTGGCGTGTCTGCCTCACGTTCAAGAGGTTCCGAGTTTGAATCTAGGTCAAGGTGAGTTAACTGCATAAGTTTCCCCCCCCCCATGGCCCGCCTCGGTAGCGTAGATGGTGGCGTGTCTGCCTCACGTTCAAGAGGTTCCGAGTTTGAATCTCGGTCAAGGTGAGTTAACTGAATAAGTTTCCCCCCCCCATGGCCCACCTCGGTAGCGTAGATGGTAGCGTGTCTGCCTCACGTTCAAGAGGTTCCGAGTTTGAATCTCGGTCAAGGTGAGTTAACTGCATAAGTTTCCCCCCCCCCAAGGCCCGCCTCGGTAGCGTAGATGGTGGCGTGTCTGCCTCACGTTCAAGAGGTTCCGAGTTTGAATCTCGGTCAAGGTGAGTTAACTGCATAAGTTTCCCCCCCCCATGGCCCACCTCGGTAGCGTAAATGGTGGCGTGTCTGCCTCACGTTAAAGAGGTTCCGAGTTTGAATCTAGGTCAAGGTGAGTTAACTGCATAAGTTTCCCCCCCCCATGCCCAACTCGGTAGCGTAGATGGTAGCGTGTCTGCCTCACGTTAAAGAGGTTCAGTTTGAATCTAGGTCAAGGTGAGTTAACTGCATAAGTTTCCCCCCCCATGGCCCAACTCGGTAGCGTAGATGGTAGCGTGTCTGCCTCACGTTAAAGAGGTTCAGTTTGAATCTAGGTCAAGGTGAGTTAACTGCATAAGTTTCCCCCCCATGGCCCACCTCGGTAGCGTAGATGGTAGCGTGTCTGCCTCACGTTCAAGAGGTCCAGTTTGAATCTAGGTCAAGGTGAGTTAACTGCATAAGTTTCCCCCCCCCCCATGGCCCAACTCGGTAGCGTAGATGGTAGCGTGTCTGCCTCTCGTTCAAGAGGTCCAGTTTGAATCTAGGTCAAGGTGAGTTAACTGCATAAGTTTCCCCCCCATGGCCCACCTCAGTAGCGTAGATGGTAGCGTGTCTGCCTCACGTTAAAGAGGTTCCGAGTTTGAATCTAGGTCAAGGTGAGTTAACTGCATAAGTTTCCCCCCATGGCCCACCTCGGTAGCGTAGATGGTAGCGTGTCTGCCTCACGTTCAAGAGGTCCAGTTTGAATCTAGGTCAAGGTGAGTTAACTGCATAAGTTTCCCCCCCATGGCCCACCTCGGTAGCGTAGATGGTAGCGTGTCTGCCTCACGTTAAAGAGGTTCCGAGTTTGAATCTAGGTCAAGGTGAGTTAACTGCATAAGTTTCCCCCCCCCCATGGCCCGCCTCGGTAGCGTAGATGGTAGCGTGTCTGCCTCACGTTCAAGAGGTTCCGAGTTTGAATCTCGGTCAAGGTGAGTTAACTGAATAAGTTTCCCCCCCCCCATGGCCCACCTCGGTAGCGTAGATGGTAGCGTGTCTGCCTCACGTTCAAGAGGTTCCGAGTTTGAATCTCGGTCAAGGTGAGTTAACTGCATAAGTTTCCCCCCCATGGCCCAACTCGGTAGCGTAGATGGTAGCGTGTCTGCCTCACGTTTCAAGAGGTTCCGAGTTTGAATCTCGGTCAAGGTGAGTTAACTGCATAAGTTTCCCCCCCATGGCCCACCTCGGTAGCGTAGATGGTAGCGTGTCTGCCTCACGTTAAAGAGGTTCCGAGTTTGAATCTAGGTCAAGGTGAGTTAACTGCATAAGTTTCCCCCCATGGCCCAACTCGGTAGCGTAGATGGTAGCGTGTCTGCCTCACGTTCAAGAGGTCCAGTTTGAATCTCGGTCAAGGTGAGTTAACTGAATAAGTTCCCCCCCCTAAGGCCCGCCTCGGTAGCGTAAATGGTGGCGTGTCTGCCTCACGTTAAAGAGGTTCCGAGTTTGAATCTAGGTCAAGGTGAGTTAACAGCATAAGTTTCCCCCCCCCATGGCCCAACTCGGTAGCGTAGATGGTAGCGTGTCTGCCTCACGTTAAAGAGGTTCAGTTTGAATCTAGGTCAAGGTGAGTTAACTGCATAAGTTTCCCCCCCCATGGCCCAACTCGGTAGCGTAGATGGTAGCGTGTCTGCCTCACGTTAAAAAGGTTCAGTTTGAATCTAGGTCAAGGTGAGTTAACTGCATAAGTTTCCCCCCCCCCATGGCCCACCTCGGTAGCGTAGATGGTAGCGTGTCTGCCTCACGTTCAAGAGGTTCCGAGTTTGAATCTAGGTCAAGGTGAATTAACTGCATTAGTCCCCCCCCCATGGCCACCTCGGTAGCGTAGATGGTAGCGTGTCTGCCTCACGTTCAAGAGGTCCAGTTTGAATCTAGGTCAAGGTGAGTTAACTGCATAAGTTTCCCCCCCATGGCCCAACTCGGTAGCGTAGATGGTAGCGTGTCTGCCTCACGTTCAAGAGGTCCAGTTTGAATCTAGGTCAAGGTGAGTTAACTGCATAAGTTTCCCCCCCCATGGCCCACCTCGGTAGCGTAGATGGTAGCGTGTCTGCCTCACGTTAAAGAGGTTCCGAGTTTGAATCTCGGTCAAGGTGAGTTAACTGAATAAGTTCCCCCCCCCAAGGCCCGCCTCGGTTGCGTAGATGGTGGCGTGTCTGCCTCACGTTCAAGAGGTTCCGAGTTTGAATCTCGGTCAAGGTGAGTTAACTGAATAAGTTCCCCCCCAAGGCCCGCCTCGGTAGCGTAAATGGTGGCGTGTCTGCCTCACGTTCAAGAGGTCCCGAGTTTGAATCTCGGTCAAGGTGAGTTAACTGAATAAGTTCCCCCCCCAAGGCCGCCTCGGTAGCGTAGATGGTGGCGTGTCTACCTCACGTTCAAGAGGTTCCGAGTTTGAATCTCGGTCAAGGTGAGTTAACTGCATAGTTCCCCCCCCCCAAGGCCCACCTCGGTAGCGTAGATGGTAGCGTGTCTGCCTCACGTTAAAGAGGTTCCGAGTTTGAATCTAGGTCAAGGTGAGTTAACTGCATAAGTTTCCCCCCCCCCATGGCCCAACTCGGTAGCGTAGATGGTAGCGTGTCTGCCTCACGTTAAAGAGGTTCCGAGTTTGAATCTCGGTCAAGGTGAGTTAACTGCATAAGTTTCCCCCCAAGGCCCAACTCGGTAGCGTAGATGGTAGCGTGTCTGCCTCACGTTAAAGAGGTTCAGTTTGAATCTAGGTCAAGGTGAGTTAACTGCATAAGTTCCCCCCCCCCCCATGGCCCAACTAGGTAGCGTAGATGGTAGCGTGTCTGCCTCACGTTAAAGAGGTTCAGTTTGAATCTAGTCAAGGTGAGTTAACTGCATAAGTTCCCCCCCCCATGGCCAACTCGGTAGCGTAGATGGTAGCGTGTCTGCCTCACGTTCAAGAGGTTCCGAGTTTGAATCTAGGTCAAGGTGAGTTAACTGCATAAGTCCCCCCCCCATGGCCCGCCTCGGTAGCGTAGATGGTAGCGTGTCTGCCTCACGTTCAAGAGGTTCCGAGTTTGAATCTAGGTCAAGGTGAGTTAACTGCATTAGTCCCCCCCCCCCATGGCCCAACTCGGTAGCGTAGATGGTAGCGTGTCTGCCTCACGTTCAAGAGGTTCCGAGTTTGAATCTAGGTCAAGGTGAGTTAACTGCATAAGTTCCCCCCCCATGGCCCAACTCGGTAGCGTAGATGGTAGCGTGTCTGCCTCACGTTCAAGAGGTTCCGAGTTTGAATCTAGGTCAAGGTGAGTTAACTGCATTAGTCCCCCCCCCCATGGCCCAACTCGGTAGCGTAGATGGTAGCGTGTCTGCCTCACGTTCAAGAGGTCCAGTTTGAATCTAGGTCAAGGTGAGTTAACTGCATAAGTTTCCCCCCATGGCCCACCTCGGTAGCGTAGATGGTAGCGTGTCTGCCTCACGTTCAAGAGGTCCCGAGTTTGAATCTAGGTCAAGGTGAGTTAACTGCATAAGTTCCCCCCCCATGGCCCAACTCGGTAGCGTAGATGGTAGCGTGTCTGCCTCACGTTCAAGAGGTTCCGAGTTTGAATCTAGGTCAAGGTGAGTTAACTGCATTAGTCCCCCCCCCCCATGGCCCAACTCGGTGGCGTAGATGGTAGCGTGTCTGCCTCACGTTCAAGAGGTCCAGTTTGAATCTAGGTCAAGGTGAGTTAACTGCATAAGTTTCCCCCCCATGGCCCACCTCGGTAGCGTAGATGGTAGCGTGTCTGCCTCACGTTCAAGAGGTTCCGAGTTTGAATCTAGGTCAAGGTGAGTTAACTGCATAAGTTTCCCCCCCATGGCCCACCTCGGTAGCGTAAATGGTGGCGTGTCTGCCTCACGTTCAAGAGGTCCCGAGTTTGAATCTAGGTCAAGGTGAGTTAACTGCATAAGTTTCCCCCCCCCCCATGGCCCTCCTCGTAGCGTAAATGGTGGCGTGTCTGCCTCACGTTCAAGAGGTTCCGAGTTTGAATCTAGGTCAAGGTGAGTTAACTGCATAAGTTTCCCCCCCCCCATGGCCCGCCTCGGTAGCGTAGATGGTGGCGTGTCTGCCTCACGTTCAAGAGGTTCCGAGTTTGAATCTCGGTCAAGGTGAGTTAACTGAATAAGTTTCCCCCCCCCATGGCCCAGCTCGGTAGCGTAGATGGTAGCGTGTCTGCCTCACGTTCAAGAGGTTCCGAGTTTGAATCTCGGTCAAGGTGAGTTAACTGCATAAGTTTCCCCCCCCCCAAGGCCCGCCTCGGTAGCGTAGATGGTGGCGTGTCTGCCTCACGTTCAAGAGGTTCCGAGTTTGAATCTCGGTCAAGGTGAGTTAACTGCATAAGTTTCCCCCCCCCATGGCCCAACTCGGTAGCGTAGATGGTAGCGTGTCTGCCTCACGTTCAAGAGGTCCAGTTTGAATCTCGGTCAAGGTGAGTTAACTGAATAAGTTCCCCCCCTAAGGCCCGCCTCGGTAGCGTAAATGGTGGCGTGTCTGCCTCACGTTAAAGAGGTTCCGAGTTTGAATCTAGGTCAAGGTGAGTTAACTGCATAAGTTTCCCCCCCCCATGGCCAACTCGGTAGCGTAGATGGTAGCGTGTCTGCCTCACGTTAAAGAGGTCCAGTTTGAATCTAGGTCAAGGTGAGTTAACTGCATAAGTTTCCCCCCCATGGCCCACCTCGGTAGCGTAGATGGTAGCGTGTCTGCCTCACGTTAAAGAGGTTCCGAGTTTGAATCTAGGTCAAGGTGAGTTAACTGCATAAGTTTCCCCCCCATGGCCCACCTCGGTAGCGTAGATGTAGCGTGTCTGCCTCACGTTCAAGAGGTCCAGTTTGAATCTAGGTCAAGGTGAGTTAACTGCATAAGTTTCCCCCCCATGGCCCACCTCGGTAGCGTAGATGGTAGCGTGTCTGCCTCACGTTAAAGAGGTTCCGAGTTTGAATCTAGGTCAAGGTGAGTTAACTGAATAAGTTCCCCCCCCCCAAGGCCCGCCTCGGTAGCGTAGATGGTGGCGTGTCTGCCTCACGTTCAAGAGGTCCCGAGTTTGAATCTCGGTCAAGGTGAGTTAACTGAATAAGTTCCCCCCCCCAAGGCCCGCCTCGGTAGCGTAAATGGTGGCGTGTCTGCCTCACGTTCAAGAGGTCCCGAGTTTGAATCTCGGTCAAGGTGAGTTAACTGAATAAGTTCCCCCCCCCCAAGGCCCGCCTCGGTAGCGTAAATGGTGGCGTGTCTACCTCACGTTCAAGAGGTCCCGAGTTTGAATCTCGGTCAAGGTGAGTTAACTGAATAAGTTCCCCCCCCCCAAGGCCCGCCTCGGTAGCGTAAATGGTGGCGTGTCTGCCTCAGGTTCAAGAGGTCCCGAGTTTGAATCTCGGTCAAGGTGAGTTAACTGAATAAGTTCCCCCCCCCCAAGGCCCGCCTCGGTAGCGTAAATGGTGGCGTGTCTGCCTCACGTTCAAGAGGTCCCGAGTTTGAATCTCGGTCAAGGTGAGTTAACTGAATAAGTTCCCCCCCCCCCCAAGGCCCGCCTCGGTAGCGTAGATGGTGGCGTGTCTGCCTCACGTTCAAGAGGTCCCGAGTTTGAATCTCGGTCAAGGTGAGTTAACTGAATAAGTTCCCCCCCCCAAGGCCCGCCTCGGTAGCGTAAATGGTGGCGTGTCTGCCTCACGTTCAAGAGGTCCCGAGTTTGAATCTCGGTCAAGGTGAGTTAACTGAATAAGTTCCCCCCCCCCAAGGCCCGCCTCGGTAGCGTAAATGGTGGCGTGTCTACCTCACGTTCAAGAGGTCCCGAGTTTGAATCTCGGTCAAGGTGAGTTAACTGAATAAGTTCCCCCCCCCCAAGGCCCGCCTCGGTAGCGTAAATGGTGGCGTGTCTGCCTCAGGTTCAAGAGGTCCGAGTTTGAATCTCGGTCAAGGTGAGTTAACTGAATAAGTTCCCCCCCCCAAGGCCCGCCTCGGTAGCGTAAATGGTGGCGTGTCTGCCTCACGTTCAAGAGGTCCCGAGTTTGAATCTCGGTCAAGGTGAGTTAACTGAATAGTTCCCCCCCCCCAAGGCCCGCCTCGGTAGCGTAAATGGTGGCGTGTCTGCCTCACGTTCAAGAGGTCCGAGTTTGAATCTCGGTCAAGGTGAGTTAACTGAATAAGTTCCCCCCCCCAAGGCCCGCCTCGGTAGCGTAAATGGTGGCGTGTCTGCCTCACGTTCAAGAGGTCCCGAGTTTGAATCTCGGTCAAGGTGAGTTAACTGAATAAGTTCCCCCCCCAAGGCCCGCCTCGGTAGCGTAAATGGTGGCGTGTCTGCCTCACGTTCAAGAGGTCCCGAGTTTGAATCTCGGTCAAGGTGAGTTAACTGCATTAGTCCCGCCCCCCAAGGCCCGCCTCGGTAGCGTAAATGGTGGCGTGTCTGCCTCACGTTCAAGAGGTTCCGAGTTTGAATCTCGGTCAAGGTGAGTTAACTGCATTAGGTCCCCCCCCAAGGCCCGCCTCGGTAGCGTAGATGGTAGCGTGTATGCCTCACGTTCAAGAGGTCCCGA
>CM060951.1:49321867-49386048 GCA_030765055.1 Mantis religiosa | reverse complement strand
GTAGCGTAAATGGTGGCGTGTCTGCCTCACGTTCAAGAGGTTCCGAGTTTGAATCTAGGTCAAGGTGAGTTAACTGCATAAGTTTCCCCCCCCCCATGGCCCGCCTCGGTAGCGTAGATGGTGGCGTGTCTGCCTCACGTTCAAGAGGTTCCGAGTTTGAATCTCGGTCAAGGTGAGTTAACTGAATAAGTTTCCCCCCCCCCATGGCCCAGCTCGGTAGCGTAGATGGTAGCGTGTCTGCCTCACGTTCAAGAGGTTCCGAGTTTGAATCTCGGTCAAGGTGAGTTAACTGCATAAGTTTCCCCCCCCCCAAGGCCCGCCTCGGTAGCGTAGATGGTGGCGTGTCTGCCTCACGTTCAAGAGGTTCCGAGTTTGAATCTCGGTCAAGGTGAGTTAACTGCATAAGTTTCCCCCCCCCCATGGCCCAACTCGGTAGCGTAGATGGTAGCGTGTCTGCCTCACGTTCAAGAGGTCCAGTTTGAATCTCGGTCAAGGTGAGTTAACTGAATAAGTTCCCCCCTAAGGCCCGCCTCGGTAGCGTAAATGGTGGCGTGTCTGCCTCACGTTAAAGAGGTTCCGAGTTTGAATCTAGGTCAAGGTGAGTTAACTGCATAAGTTTCCCCCCCCCCATGGCCCAACTCGGTAGCGTAGATGGTAGCGTGTCTGCCTCACGTTAAAGAGGTCCAGTTTGAATCTAGGTCAAGGTGAGTTAACTGCATAAGTTTCCCCCCATGGCCCACCTCGGTAGCGTAGATGGTAGCGTGTCTGCCTCACGTTAAAGAGGTTCCGAGTTTGAATCTAGGTCAAGGTGAGTTAACTGCATAAGTTTCCCCCCCATGGCCCACCTCGGTAGCGTAGATGGTAGCGTGTCTGCCTCACGTTCAAGAGGTCCAGTTTGAATCTAGGTCAAGGTGAGTTAACTGCATAAGTTTCCCCCCCATGGCCCACCTCGGTAGCGTAGATGGTAGCGTGTCTGCCTCACGTTAAAGAGGTTCCGAGTTTGAATCTAGGTCAAGGTGAGTTAACTGAATAAGTTCCCCCCCCCCAAGGCCCGCCTCGGTAGCGTAGATGGTGGCGTGTCTGCCTCACGTTCAAGAGGTCCCGAGTTTGAATCTCGGTCAAGGTGAGTTAACTGAATAAGTTCCCCCCCCCCAAGGCCCGCCTCGGTAGCGTAAATGTGGCGTGTCTGCCTCACGTTCAAGAGGTCCCGAGTTTGAATCTCGGTCAAGGTGAGTTAACTGAATAAGTTCCCCCCCCCCAAGGCCCGCCTCGGTAGCGTAAATGGTGGCGTGTCTACCTCACGTTCAAGAGGTCCCGAGTTTGAATCTCGGTCAAGGTGAGTTAACTGAATAAGTTCCCCCCCCCAAGGCCCGCCTCGGTAGCGTAAATGGTGGCGTGTCTGCCTCAGGTTCAAGAGGTCCCGAGTTTGAATCTCGTCAAGGTGAGTTAACTGAATAAGTTCCCCCCCCCAAGGCCCGCCTCGGTAGCGTAAATGGTGGCGTGTCTGCCTCACGTTCAAGAGGTCCCGAGTTTGAATCTCGGTCAAGGTGAGTTAACTGAATAAGTTCCCCCCCCCCAAGGCCCGCCTCGGTAGCGTAGATGGTGGCGTGTCTGCCTCACGTTCAAGAGGTCCCGAGTTTGAATCTCGGTCAAGGTGAGTTAACTGAATAAGTTCCCCCCCCCAAGGCCCGCCTCGGTAGCGTAAATGGTGGCGTGTCTGCCTCACGTTCAAGAGGTCCCGAGTTTGAATCTCGGTCAAGGTGAGTTAACTGAATAAGTTCCCCCCCCCCAAGGCCCGCCTCGGTAGCGTAAATGGTGGCGTGTCTACCTCACGTTCAAGAGGTCCCGAGTTTGAATCTCGGTCAAGGTGAGTTAACTGAATAAGTTCCCCCCCCCCCAAGGCCCGCCTCGGTAGCGTAAATGGTGGCGTGTCTGCCTCAGGTTCAAGAGGTCCCGAGTTTGAATCTCGGTCAAGGTGAGTTAACTGAATAAGTTCCCCCCCCCAAGGCCCGCCTCGGTAGCGTAAATGGTGGCGTGTCTGCCTCACGTTCAAGAGGTCCCGAGTTTGAATCTCGGTCAAGGTGAGTTAACTGAATAAGTTCCCCCCCCCCCAAGGCCGCCTCGGTAGCGTAGATGGTGGCGTGTCTGCCTCACGTTCAAGAGGTCCCGAGTTGAATCTCGGTCAAGGTGAGTTAACTGAATAAGTTCCCCCCCCAAGGCCCGCCTCGGTAGCGTAAATGGTGGCGTGTCTGCCTCACGTTCAAGAGGTCCCGAGTTTGAATCTCGGTCAAGGTGAGTTAACTGAATAAGTTCCCCCCCCCAAGGCCCGCCTCGGTAGCGTAAATGGTGGCGTGTCTGCCTCACGTTCAAGAGGTCCCGAGTTTGAATCTCGGTCAAGGTGAGTTAACTGCATTAGTCCCGCCCCCCAAGGCCCGCCTCGGTAGCGTAAATGGTGGCGTGTCCTGCCTCACGTTCAAGAGGTTCCGAGTTTGAATCTCGGTCAAGGTGAGTTAACTGCATTAGTCCCCCCCCAAGGCCCGCCTCGGTAGCGTAGATGGTAGCGTGTATGCCTCACGTTCAAGAGGTCCCGAGTTTGAATCTCGGTCAAGGTGAGTTAACTGCATTAGTCCCCCCCCATGGCCCGCCTCGGTAGCGTAAATGGTGGCGTGTCTGCCTCACGTTCAAGAGGTCCCGAGTTTGAATCTCGGTCAAGGTGAGTTAACTGCATTAGTCCCCCCCCCCAAGGCCCGCCTCGGTAGCGTAAATGTGGCGTGTCTGCCTCACGTTCAAGAGGTCCCGAGTTTGAATCTCGGTCAAGGTGAGTTAACTGCATTAGTCCCCCCCCAAGGCCCGCCTCGGTAGCGTAAATGGTGGGCGTGTCTGCCTCACGTTCAAGAGGTTCCGAGTTTGAATCTCGGTCAAGGTGAGTTAACTGCATTAGTTCCCCCCCCCCAAGGCCCGCCTCGGTAGCGTAAATGGTGGCGTGTCTGCCTCACGTTCAAGAGGTCCCGAGTTTGAATCTCGGTCAAGGTGAGTTAACTGCATTAGTTCCCCCCCCCAAGGCCCGCCTCGGTAGCGTAAATGGTGGCGTGTCTGCCTCACGTTCAAGAGGTCCAGTTTGAATCTCGGTCATGGTGAGTTAACTGCATTAGTCCCCCCCCCCAAGGCCCGCCTCGGTAGCGTAAATGGTGGCGTGTCTACCTCACGTTCAAGAGGTTCCGAGTTTGAATCTCGGTCAAGGTGAGTTAACTGCATTAGTTCCCCCCCCCCCAAGGCCCGCCTCGGTAGCGTAAATGGTGGCGTGTCTGCCTCACGTTCAAGAGGTCCAGTTTGAATCTCGGTCATGGTGAGTTAACTGCATTAGTCCCCCCCCCCCCAAGGCCCGCCTCGGTAGCGTAAATGGTGGCGTGTCTACCTCACGTTCAAGAGGTTCCGAGTTTGAATCTCGGTCAAGGTGAGTTAACTGCATTAGTTCCCCCCCAAGGCCCGCCTCGGTAGCGTAAATGGTGGCGTGTCTGCCTCACGTTCAAGAGGTCCCGAGTTTGAATCTCGGTCAAGGTGAGTTAACTGCATAAGTTTCCCCCCCAAGGCCCGCCTCGGTAGCGTAAATGGTGGCGTGTCTGCCTCACGTTCAAGAGGTTCCGAGTTTGAATCTCGGTCAAGGTGAGTTAACTGCATAATTTTCCCCCAAGGCCCGCCTCGGTAGCGTAGATGGTGGCGTGTCTGCCTCACGTTCAAGAGGTTCCGAGTTTGAATCTCGGTCAAGGTGAGTTAACTGAATAAGTTTCCCCCCCAAGGCCCGCCTCGGTAGCGTAAATGGTGGCGTGTCTGCCTCACGTTCAAGAGGTTCCGAGTTTGAATCTCGGTCAAGGTGAGTTAACTGCACAAGTTTCCCCCCCAAGGCCCGCCTCGGTAGCGTAAATGGTGGCGTGTCTGCCTCACGTTCAAGAGGTCCCGAGTTTGAATCTCGGTCAAGGTGAGTAACTGAATAAGTTCCCCCCCCAAGGCCCGCCTCGGTAGCGTAGATGGTGGCGTGTCTGCCTCACGTTCAAGAGGTTCCGAGTTTGAATCTCGGTCAAGGTGAGTTAACTGAATAAGTTCCCCCCAAGGCCCGCCTCGGTAGCGTACATGGTGGCGTGTCTGCCTCACGTTCAAGAGGTCCCGAGTTTGAATCTCGGTCAAGGTGAGTTAACTGAATAAGTTCCCCCCCCCAAGGCCCGCCTCGGTAGCGTAGATGGTGGCGTGTCTACCTCACGTTCAAGAGGTTCCGAGTTTGAATCTCGGTCAAGGTGAGTTAACTGCATTAGTTCCCCCCCCCCAAGGCCCACCTCGGTAGCGTAGATGGTAGCGTGTCTGCCTCACGTTAAAGAGGTTCAGTTTGAATCTCGGTCAAGGTGAGTTAACTGCATTAGTTCCCCCCCATGGCCCAACTCGGTAGCGTAGATGGTAGCGTGTCTGCCTCACGTTAAAGAGGTTCAGTTTGAATCTAGGTCAAGGTGAGTTAACTGCATAAGTTTCCCCCCCCCCATGGCCCAACTCGGTAGCGTAGATGGTAGCCGTGTCTGCCTCACGTTCAAGAGGTTCCGAGTTTGAATCTAGGTCAAGGTGAGTTAACTGCATAAGTCCCCCCCCCATGGCCCGCCTCGGTAGCGTAGATGGTAGCGTGTCTGCCTCACGTTCAAGAGGTTCCGAGTTTGAATCTAGGTCAAGGTGAGTTAACTGCATTAGTCCCCCCCCCCATGGCCCAACTCGGTAGCGTAGATGGTGGCGTGTCTGCCTCACGTTCAAGAGGTTCCGAGTTTGAATCTAGGTCAAGGTGAGTTAACTGCATAAGTTCCCCCCCCATGGCCCAACTCGGTAGCGTAGATGGTAGCGTGTCTGCCTCACGTTCAAGAGGTTCCGAGTTTGAATCTAGGTCAAGGTGAGTTAACTGCATTAGTCCCCCCCGCCCCATGGCCCAACTCGGTAGCGTAGATGGTAGCGTGTCTGCCTCACGTTCAAGAGGTCCAGTTTGAATCTAGGTCAAGGTGAGTTAACTGCATAAGTTTCCCCCCCATGGCCCACCTCGGTAGCGTAGATGGTAGCGTGTCTGCCTCACGTTCAAGAGGTTCCGAGTTTGAATCTAGGTCAAGGTGAGTTAACTGCATAAGTTCCCCCCCCCCATGGCCCAACTCGGTAGCGTAGATGGTAGCGTGTCTGCCTCACGTTCAAGAGGTTCCGAGTTTGAATCTAGGTCAAGGTGAGTTAACTGCATTAGTCCCCCCCCCATGGCCCAACTCGGTAGCGTAGATGGTAGCGTGTCTGCCTCACGTTCAAGAGGTCCAGTTTGAATCTAGGTCAAGGTGAGTTAACTGCATAAGTTTCCCCCCCATGGCCCACCTCGGTAGCGTAGATGGTAGCGTGTCTGCCTCACGTTCAAGAGGTTCCGAGTTTGAATCTAGGTCAAGGTGAGTTAACTGCATAAGTTTCCCCCCCATGGCCCACCTCGGTAGCGTAAATGGTGGCGTGTCTGCCTCACGTTCAAGAGTCCCGAGTTTGAATCTAGGTCAAGGTGAGTTAACTGCATAAGTTTCCCCCCCCCATGGCCCACCTCGGTAGCGTAAATGGTGGCGTGTCTGCCTCACGTTCAAGAGGTTCCGAGTTTGAATCTCGGTCAAGGTGAGTTAACTGCATAAGTTTCCCCCCCCCCCATGGCCCACCTCGGTAGCGTAAATGGTCGGCGTGTCTGCCTCACGTTCAAGAGGTTCCAAGTTTGAATCTAGTCAAGGTGAGTTAACTGCATAAGTTCCCCCCCCCCAAGGCCCACCTCGGTAGCGTAAATGGTGGCGTGTCTGCCTCACGTTCAAGAGGTCCCGAGTTTGAATCTAGGTCAAGGTGAGTTAACTGCATAAGTTTCCCCCCCCCCCCATGGCCCACCTCGGTAGCGTAGATGGTGGCGTGTCTGCCTCACGTTCAAGAGGTTCCGAGTTTGAATCTCGGTCAAGGTGAGTTAACTGAATAAGTTTCCCCCCCCCCATGGCCACCTCGGTAGCGTAGATGGTGGCGTGTCTGCCTCACGTTCAAGAGGTTCCGAGTTTGAATCTCGGTCAAGGTGAGTTAACTGCATAAGTTTCCCCCCCCCCAAGGCCCGCCTCGGTAGCGTAGATGGTGGCGTGTCTGCCTCACGTTCAAGAGGTTCCGAGTTTGAATCTCGGTCAAGGTGAGTTAACTGCATAAGTTTCCCCCCCCCCCATGGCCCAACTCGGTAGCGTAGATGGTAGCGTGTCTGCCTCACGTTCAAGAGGTCCAGTTTGAATCTCGGTCAAGGTGAGTTAACTGAATAAGTTCCCCCCCCCTAAGGCCCGCCTCGGTAGCGTAAATGGTGGCGTGTCTGCCTCACGTTAAAGAGGTTCCGAGTTTGAATCTAGGTCAAGGTGAGTTAACTGCATAAGTTTCCCCCCCCCCATGGCCCAACTCGGTAGCGTAGATGGTAGCGTGTCTGCCTCACGTTAAAGAGGTTCAGTTTGAATCTAGGTCAAGGTGAGTTAACTGCATAAGTTTCCCCCCCCCCATGGCCCAACTCGGTAGCGTAGATGGTAGCGTGTCTGCCTCACGTTAAAGAGGTTCAGTTTGAATCTAGGTCAAGGTGAGTTAACTGCATAAGTTTCCCCCCCCATGGCCCACCTCGGTAGCGTAGATGGTAGCGTGTCTGCCTCACGTTCAAGAGGTCCAGTTTGAATCTAGGTCAAGGTGAGTTAACTGCATAAGTTTCCCCCCCCCATGGCCCAACTCGGTAGCGTAGATGGTAGCGTGTCTGCCTCACGTTCAAGAGGTCCAGTTTGAATCTAGGTCAAGGTGAGTTAACTGCATAAGTTTCCCCCCCATGGCCCACCTCGGTAGCGTAGATGGTAGCGTGTCTGCCTCACGTTCAAGAGGTCCAGTTTGAATCTAGGTCAAGGTGAGTTAACTGCATAAGTTTCCCCCCCCCATGGCCCAACTCGGTAGCGTAGATGGTAGCGTGTCTGCCTCACGTTCAAGAGGTCCAGTTTGAATCTAGGTCAAGGTGAGTTAACTGCATAAGTTTCCCCCCCATGGCCCACCTCGGTAGCGTAGATGGTAGCGTGTCTGCCTCACGTTAAAGAGGTTCCGAGTTTGAATCTAGGTCAAGGTGAGTTAACTGCATAAGTTTCCCCCCCATGGCCCACCTCGGTAGCGTAGATGGTAGCGTGTCTGCCTCACGTTCAAGAGGTCCAGTTTGAATCTAGGTCAAGGTGAGTTAACTGAATAAGTTTCCCCCCCCATGGCCCACCTCGGTAGCGTAGATGGTAGCGTGTCTGCCTCACGTTAAAGAGGTTCCGAGTTTGAATCTAGGTCAAGGTGAGTTAACTGCATAAGTTTCCCCCCCCCCATGGCCCGCCTCGGTAGCGTAGATGGTGGCGTGTCTGCCTCACGTTCAAGAGGTTCCGAGTTTGAATCTCGGTCAAGGTGAGTTAACTGAATAAGTTTCCCCCCCCCATGGCCCACCTCGGTAGCGTAGATGGTAGCGTGTCTGCCTCACGTTCAAGAGGTTCCGAGTTTGAATCTCGGTCAAGGTGAGTTAACTGCATAAGTTTCCCCCCCCCCAAGGCCCGCCTCGGTAGCGTAGATGGTGGCGTGTCTGCCTCACGTTCAAGAGGTTCCGAGTTTGAATCTCGGTCAAGGTGAGTTAACTGCATAAGTTTCCCCCCCCCCCCCCATGGCCCAACTCGGTAGCGTAGATGGTAGCGTGTCTGCCTCACGTTCAAGAGGTCCAGTTTGAATCTAGGTAAAGGTGAGTTAACTGTTTAAGGTTTTTTCGGGTTTTCCCTTATCCTGAAAGACGAATGTCGGGTAACTCTAAGCTCCATGAACACTGAACACATTTGACCATCATTTCACCCATTTCATTCACCGTCCGATATGACTTAGCATTGGAGGACGTAAAATTACAACGAGTTTTTTCCAGGGTTTTCCCTTATCCTAAGAGACGAATGTCGGGTAACTCTAAGCTGCATGGACCCTGGGCCCATTTAACCATCATTCCACTCATTCCATTCATCGTCCGATATGACTTAAAAATAGCTAAAGGACTAAATTACAAAAAAAAAAAAAAAAACGTTAAAAATAGATATAAACCAAGCAAACGAGGAGAGGGGTTCCGAACCCCTTAGTTTGATTTTACTTAATTTTGTTCATTTTTTTTATTTTCTATAAGATTAGTGAAGTTGATCCAAATTTTAGATCATTTTGATTCTATTCTGTGGTGCGAGCGCTGCGGGCCCATAGCAGTCCTGGTACTTCGGATGTCATATGAAGTACCTCGGGCCGAACATTCCAGCCTCTCGCTGAATGGAAGTAGTCCGGATTGGGCTGGACTCGGAGGGGCTGTGGTTCCCAACACCCACTGGGATTGCGTACATCCGGTTGATGGTTGCCTAAAAGTCCCGGTACTAGCCTGCAGGGCTAGAAAATCAGCGTCCCTACCGAGATTTTCGGTACTCTTCCAGGATGAGATGACGCGCGGAAGTGGCGTAACCACTTCCACCTTTTAGGGGGTTCTTTTAGGATTCCAGGTACTGGCGAAAGGAAAGACCCACGGAGAAGCTTCGGCGCTACCTAATTTATAGATATGAAGACTTCAGGCTTCCAGGTAGTCTCGTTTTTACGTATGAGTGAATAATACAGCAAAACGACATCAAAAGTAATGAGGTACTAAGAGAAGAATTACATGCAAAAGTAGACAAAAATAAAATGAATACATTTTAATGGAAACTAAGCAGGATTGAGGTTATAAATACACAATGCAGTAGTACAAACAAAGCAATCTTATGCACCTACATTCGATTAGTAAGACCATTCAGATAGATGGTTTTCCAACAACGTGACTTCCTCTGAGAGCCGCAGGCTTGAAATTGACAAATAAGGTGGGAGGCTTTCATTCGCTGTGATATCATTTGAATTTCCCCGAGCTATGTGCTCATTAGTGTTAATGGTCGAACAGTCAAAGCTGCTCAACGTAATGGTCAAACCAACATGAAACCGAACTTCTCCATGACCAAATGACTTCCCTCGCGATAGCTTTGGTCCATCGTTTGAAAGGATGTACTGCACACGGAAATAACTTGACCCTTGGGCCACTTCTGAAGTTTCAGTGAGGCGTGACTAAAACATCTAAATGCCTTTGAACCCTTTCGTATTCTTACTTTGACGACAACAACAGGGATACTTGTGAATAAGTCTGAAGGATCATTACAAATTAATTTTACAAATAGGACTGAATTTTGAAGAAGGTATACTTTAGATCTAATTCACTACTGAAGCAAACATATCAATACAGCTTTAGGTTTTACGTGCAAGTATTATAAATGTTCTATGTGAAAAATTCAATGCCATAGTCGGAATTTGAACCATGTATCTTCTGGTTGAAGTCCAGCCGCTCTAACCCTTGAGCTACTATGGCCAACGTGCCGACATGACAATAAATTCTCCGACTGACTCGTGCTTTCCCAGTAAACCACTTAGAAGTTCTCATAAACACATGAGACAACTACCTTAATGGTGACTTACAACATGTAGGTACTTTAAGGCCCGGGGCTTTATAATTAACCACTGTTAGGTCAATTATTGGAAATTAATTGTTCTGTCACACTGGATGTATGGAAAAGTAGAGTCAGACTGAAAAATTCAATGCCATGGTCGGGATTTGAACCCGGATCTTCTGGTTGCCGTCAAGCCGCTCTAACCCTTGAGCTACTATGGCCAACGTGCCGACATTACGCAATGTCAATAGTCAATATTGACAACAATGTCAATAGTCTGTCGGAGTTTCATATACCAAAGTATCCGTTCTATTTTATTTTTTTCTGCTATTTTATTTAAAAATTTGATCAGGTTTCGAACCAGTACGCAACGCCCATCAAATGTCATCACGTTAACGAAAACTCTCTCAACGTTACATGCAGTATTCATCTATCACTGTCTGCTGTCGTAGTACACTTGCTATGGGATACAAAATAATTTCTTACTTAGCATAATCATTTATATAAATAGGACATTTGAAGAGCATGACAAATTTACATTTTCATAACCGTACGTACTAAATATACAAGGGGCGTCCAGAAAGTAAATTCTGTTTCAATTTATCTCTGCTGCAGCGCTGCGATCGCAGTTCCGCACATGTTCTGTAGACGCTCTGTATCAAGGCGAAGAAACGTGCCCCATTGTGAGATCGCTGTCAGCCACGTACGCTTTTTTGTGCTTTTTTTACAATGTCGGTGTTGATTGAAACTCCCGCCGCTTGTGAAATAGTGATTCGTTTTCTGAATGTTAGGAAGTGAAACCAATTGAAATTTATCGGCAAATTTGCGATGTTTACGGACAATATGCGATGAGTGAGGAGATGGGTCGGACAGTTCAATGAAGGACGTAGTGAAGTGCACGATGAAGAATGAAGTGGGCGTCCATCTTTGGTTACAGAAGAACTGGTTCACACGATTGATAACAAGATCCAGGAAAACCGCGAGTTTACAATTGGTGCTCTCGTTATGGAATTTCCCCAAATCTCAAGATCACTAGTTCATGAAATTGTTACCGAAAAACTGAAATGTCGTAAACCTTGCTCACGTTGGGTGCCAAAGATTCTTACTGAGCAACTCCAAACAAAACGGATGGGCAGTGCACTTCAGTTTTTGACCCGTTATGATGAAGGCGGCGAAGAATTTCTGACACAGATAGGCACAGGAGATGAAACTTGGGTTTCTTACGACACCCCTGAAAGTAAGCGTCAATCAATGGAATGGAGGCACACCGCATCCCCAGCAAAGGTTAAGCCGAAACAAATCCTGACACCTCGAAAAATCATGTGCACAGTGTTCTGGGACAGGAAAGGCATCTTACTCATTGATTTCTTACCGCATGGTCAAACAATGACAGCAGATGTTTATTGCAGACACTTAAGAAATTGCGCCGCGCAATACAGAATAAGTACTGAGGAATGCTGTCAAAAGGTTTTGTGTTTATTCACGACAACGCACGACCACAAACTGCAAATGCGACGAAGAACATCCTACAGGGATTTGGCTGGGACGTGTTTGACAACCCCCTTACAGTCCTGACCTCGCTCCCAGCGACTTTCATCTGTTTTTGCATCTCAAATCTTTCCTTGGCGGTCAACACTTCAACAATGACGAAGAACTGAAGGTTGAAGTTTCCAACTGGTTGAAGGCACAGGTGGCAAACTTATATGAAGAAGGTATACAGAAACGTGTGCCTCACTATGACAAATGTCTGCAAAATTTTGGCAGTTATGTGGAAAAATAGTTTAGGAACTGTAGAATTTTGTGCAATAAATATTTTTTCTGTATCTTTACACAATTTAATTTTATTACCAAACAGAACTTACTTTCTGGACGTACCTCGTACATGTAACGATTCATCTGGTATACATGCAAATCCCTATCACTGTATAAATGGGGTGAACCTTTGATTAAACCTGCCCCTCACGTACAACAGGTCGCTGGGAATTCCTACAAAATTGTAGCAGGTAAAATGTTTGAGAAATGGAGATACGTTCATTCCTACAAATTTATGGATTGGTGAACCTGTTTATTTAATAACAGTTGCCCCGATTTATTAACAGTCAATTGTCAATAGTCTACCGGGGCAGTTTATCTACTAACTTTCAGTCAGTGATTATTCTCATTCACAGTCAATTGTCACAAGTCTGCCAGGCCATACACGCCTACATCACCAAGGAATTTTAATAATTTTTTTACGTTTATTATTTTGACGACGGGCCAAGATAGTATGTTTTACCATTCCAACAATATCATGGTTACAGGCCCAAGTCTCTGCAAAGTGTGAGGGAAAATATTATTCTGTAACATTGAAATTATTTCAACTATTCTAACCGCGACTATATAGGAATTCACAGGTCTAAATTTTACTAGGCTCGATTTTGCAGAAATTCACATTCCCAGGCGACCGCAAAGTGAGATTTGTGGTGGACAACACGGCGTTGGGGCGGGTTTTCTCCGCGACCTCTGGTTTCCCCCGCCATCTCATTCCACCGGTGCTCCATCTTCATCTCATGCATCATCAGTGTCACCGCCTGCGGTGCCGTGTGTAGTAAAAGCGGGCGTTAAACACTACACATTTCATTTCACAGAACCTGTTTGTCACCACCATAGCCATTCATAGGTGTACATTAAGCAATCAGGGGAAAGGGGGGAAAAGGAGGCGTGGAAGGATACTTGAAAGTGTGGCAACGTTATAACAAGCAGAGTATGTAGGCGGTACTGTTTATCGGCTAATCAAATATAAATTGCTGGGCGCTGTTCTTCAGTATTTTTTTTTTTTTTTTTTTTTTGTAATTTATGTCCTCCAACGTTACGTCATATCGGACGATGAATGGAATGGTTGAAATGTTTCTCAAAAGGGCCCTGGATCCGTAGAGCTTAGAGTTACCCGACATTCGTCTTTCAGGATAAGGGAAAACCCCGGAAGAAACCTTATCCAAGTAACTCACCCTGCCCGAGATTCGAACTCGGGACCTCTTGAACGTGAGGCAGACATGCTACCACCACGCTACCGAGGCAGATTAAAAACAATTTTGTTATGGCTTAATCTCTGATTTTATTTTCAGTGGTATCTAATGTTCAGCGAATTTAATAGAAATAAATAGAAACATAGAAAGTTTATCTACTTCATTTAGAATTTTATTTGTTAAATAAATTTGGAAAGGCGGTAATTATATAATTATCATCGTCTAGAACTCATGTATACGTAGTTGCAATTTATATATTCTCTAAATATTAAGTAATTCAAAGTCTGGTCAAACGAAATGCTTTATTTTGGCTTCAAATTACAGATCACTTGTTTATCGTTTACTGTAATTACATCTACCTCTAAAGCATGCAACCCCAGAATATCAGACATTGCCATAGACTTTTAATACATTTTCAAAATTATTTAATTATTTTGGATGTATTTTACTATCCTAAGTTAGGCACTTAATGCTACATTATTGTAAGTTTTATTACATCTCGGTAGAAAATATATTTTATATCGCCTTATTCATAACTTTAGCATTCATTATTAATATTTATATTAATATTGTCGCGGCGCTGGGCATACACGTGTCGGCACAAATCGATAATAGACGGCGGATAATGTTTCACGAGTTTGCATGAGCAGTTAACGATAACGCGGCGAAGTGATCACAAAAGGTGGCAAACAATGTTATCTCAGATAAAGTACTCGCCGCCACAGGTAGGGTTTCATGTTTGGAAATTTCTAGAGATATCTCGATTGAGTGGTTGTTTTCTTATATGTGCGAGAATGTTCTCGACCAATGAATGGACATATAAAAAGGATGGTGGCATGCCAGCAGAGTAGTTGTGAAATGAGAGATAGCCAGCTGTGTTGTAACGAGAGCTAAAGATGTAATCTGCTATCACTGTTTGTTATTGCGATCGACCTTGTAACACTGTGTATATGTGATTTAATGTTCTTACGTGAGAACTGGACAGTGTATTGCTTAGGAAATAAAGGAGATTTTTAATTTCTGCAACTTGGCCTTTTAATTCTACGAACCGACAAAGTTACAGTATTGGTGATTTCTTGAATTGCATATCTTTGTCGCTCCTTACCTCAACTACATTTGTATTCCACCGCATAATTTGCCAAATACTTGAAAGACAAAGGGCCATGATCAAGCACATGGACTTATAAGCATTAAAAGCAGCACGATACGAAGTAAAGTTGAAGGGTTACTGCGCTTTCCAGGGACCTCAAAGAACTCACAGATAACAAACCACCTCTAACCCTGTACAATCTGTTAGCGTTTGCAGATAGGAGTCACCTAGACCGTGTTTGCCCTTGCCAACTCTTGTTTACATGTTTTGTATCTCATATGGATTACGTGTAAATAGTTTGACGCCAACTGCTTAAGAATTCCTGTGCCTGGCCATGATTCTCTTAGATGAGAAATGTTAGTCATAGCCTATCAGGCAGTAACGGAGTGCTAAACCTTTCTATAGCCTTTCTCTTCTCATCTCTCTCTCTCTCTCTCTCTCTCTCTCTCTCTCTCTCTCTCTCTCTCTCTCTCTCTCTCTCTCTCTCTCTCTCTCTCTCTCTCTCTCTCTCTCTCTCTCTCTCTCTCTCTCTCTCTCTCTCTCCTTCTCTCTCTCTCTCTCTCTCTCTCTCTCTCTCTCTCTTAGAGCGATAGGTGGGGGAAGCAAAACAAAGGGATAGACTTGTTCATGTGGTAGAACACTCCGTGCAACTGTGCTATAACCATGAGTCATATTTTGCTCAGGTTTGTAAAAGAACCTCAGAGAGGAAACAAGAAGAGTGGAAAGGGAAGAGGTTGTACTGACAACGTATAAATGTTGGAAAATTGAGAGAATTAAGCTTAACAATGTCTTTATTCCTTATTATTACAATCATTTATAGTTTGATTAATAATTTTATTGGGATACAGCTCATGGTCCCCACATTTCTTCTTCTCCTTTTTCTTCTTCTTCATCGTCATTTTATTACTATTATCTTTATCATCATTATTTTGTGTTACCAATCTAGTATTCTACCCGGAAAATATTTCTTTCTAAATAGGTTTTAATAGCTCCAAACTGTAATGCATTTAATACACATTATTAAACTGGCATTCCTTATACACATTTTGTCTTATATATTTAATTAAACATTAAAACTTGAGGTCCAAATGTGTCCCGTTAAGAATCAGAAAGGTTAAGCCATATCTTATCACCCGGCATATTATCTCTGGTTTTGAGGTTCAGTTTCAGTCGTGAAAACAAAAGGCTACGTCACAGTTGGATAGAGCGAATAACGTGGGCGGTGGAGCACGTGCTATTGATTCAAAAGTGCTGTTCCTGGAGAGCTGTGAGCTAGTGCATTATCCTGAAGTGGTAGGCAATATTTCGCACGTCTGTTTCGCACCATCTCTTTTCACAGCATGAACCTAACTCCTCGAGTTTCTCAAGAAGTGCTGCAGAAATGCTGTGCTTCCATCCCTTAAGAATGGCAATACACTATAACTCAAGACATTGGTAAAGCACTTCTTTGCACGCACAATTTCGTTCGTTTGTTTGCTTTTGTGCGGAAGTAATGCATTTCTCACAAATGCTTACGCCAATACTCTTCGCACTTCTTTATATTTTCTTCTCGTTTACTGTCAGTGTTTACTTTTATCATCCATCTAATACTTTTTTTTTCTTAGAAATCGCATGGTAGCTTAGCGCTTAAACTATTTAGTTATCTGTTAATAGCAGAGCGCGACTATCTATTACAAAATTAACTACAAAGAAATCTCAATGAGAAACTTTCTATGAGACTTCTTGAGATTTCGGTGACCTCTCCGGAATAAAAAGGGGAAAACTTTCTCTCACGCATGTGAGATAAAACGTTTATGTCATAAAATAGTAAGATTTATAACTGTTCAGTGAGTTAACGTTAATTATTTCCGGTGTGATAATGAAAAGCAGAGTATTTTATAGAGTACCCATAACGTTTTATTTCGCATACGAATAGGTAGTCGTGATTTGTTTCAATAATAGACTGTCCGCTATTGTCCTGTATAGTTAGTAAGCAGTAGGTTGGGTGGCCTAATTGGGAGTTGGTATTATTGTGCAGCTGTAACACGAAGTTTCCTGGAGGACATATGCTGAACCTTGGTAAGTTTGTGACTACATGTTCTGATTATTTCGGTACTCGTGCTATCATGGAGTGGCCACATATGAAAACAACAAATTCCATTACTTTTGGGAAAGTGTAATTGCACTGAAAGACAGGTACGACCAATTTATAGTCAAATGATTACGGACATTATGGACCATCTTTTTTTTTTTTTTTTTTTTTTGTAATTTACGTCCTCCAACGTTAAGTAATATTCGGACGATGAATGGAATGGGTGACATGATGCTCAAATGGGCCCAGGGTCCGTAGAGCTTAGAGAGTTACCTGACATTCGTCTTTTAGGAGAGGGGAAAACCCCGGAAAAACCCTTATTCAGGCAACTCACCCTGACCGAGATTCGAACTCGGGACCTCTTGAACGTGAGGCTGACATGCTACCATCTACGCTACCGAGGCGGGCGACCATCATTTGGTGACTTTCTTATATAGTGCGATCCATATAAACCTGAACCATCTGAATCTATTTATTTGGCTAACAAAGTTCCACGTGAGGCGCCAGTTTGGAGCTATTTTTTGGCGAGCAAAGTTCCACGTGAGGCGCCAGTTTGAAGTTATTTATTTGGCGAGCAAAGTTCCACGTGAGGCGCCAGTTTGAAGTTATTTATTTGGCGAGAAAAGTTCCACGTGAGGCACCAGTTTGAAGTTATTTATTTGGCGAGAAAAGTTCCACGTGAGGTGCCAGTTTGAAGTTATTTATTTGGCGAGCAAAGATCCACGTGAGGTGCCAGTTTGAAGTTATTTATTTGGCGAGAAAAGTTCCACGTGAGGTGCCAGTTTGAAGTTATTTATTTGGCGAGCAAAGATCCACGTGAGGTGCCAGTTTGAAGTTATTTATTTGGCGAGCAAAGTTCCACGTGAGGCGCCAGTTTGAAGTTATTTATTTGGCGAACAAAGTTCCACGTGAGGTGCCAGTTTGGAGCTATTTATTTGGCGAGAAAAGTTCCACGTGAGGTGCCAGTTTGAAGTTATTTATTTGGCGAGCAAAGATCCACGTGAGGTGCCAGTTTGAAGTTATTTATTTGGCGAGCAAAGTTCCACGTGAGGTGCCAGTTTGAAGTTATTTATTTGGCGAACAAAGTTCCACGTGAGGTGCCAGTTTGGAGCTATTTATTTGGCGAGAAAAGTTCCACGTGAGGTGCCAGTTTGAAGTTATTTATTTGGCGAGCAAAGATCCACGTGAGGCGCCAGTTTGAAGTTATTTATTTGGCGAGAAAAGTTCCACGTGAGGCGCCAGTTTGAAGTTATTTATTTGGCGAGTAAAGATCCACGTGAGGCGCCAGTTTGAAGTTATTTATTTGGCGAGCAAAGTTCCACGTGAGGCGCCAGTTTGAAGTTATTTATTTGGCAAGCAAAGTTCCACGTGAGGCGCCAGTTTAAAGCAATTATTATGTGGCGAGCAAGTAGTTCCACTTAAACGGGACAGTTTGAAACAAATACTGTTTAGCTCAGGGTAAAGCAGTAAGGTTAATCTCAGGGTATGCGTGGGTATGGATGAGAAAGATAATTTAATGACACTGGAATGCCCGTTTCAAACTGGTTTAATGACTGATTCTTTTATCCGAACATCAAACTTGAAGTTGCCGACCAAGGGTTACCAATATCACTGTTTAGAGTTACTGTTTATGAAATGTTTATTACTCGATAAAACTTAATTCGTTCTTCATGTATATATGAACCGACAAATATCTTTTCTCATCATTTCTGGTCTGCCTGGCCCAAGAAAGAACAAGAGGACTGCCCTAATCGGCTTCACGCCTCGGACTGTCTGAATGACCACAGCTGCACGTGGGGGTGTAACTTTCTCTTTCTCGAAGTCCTTTATACACACAAAGATTCCCTTTGTGACAATTTTTCCCATTGTCATTATTAGGGGCCCGAAGAATACCTTTACAAACAAAGTCAAGTGCTATCCATTCAGGATTCTTACTAAGAAAACCCTTTTTCTCCCATCTCTTTTGTTACACAACTCAACCAACTGCACCTGTTCGTGTCGTAACAAACATAAAAGACTACTTTGAAATATATTACGATTCTTTATACATTGTAATTCTTAATTTCGGTATCACATTTCAATAGGGCATAATTTTTTAACCAATATTAGGACACACGTGCAGCTTTGGGAGAATATAATGCACAATTTGGAGATTACATTACACTATTTACATCTCAGAGCAAATGTTGGAAGTGTCCTCCACCCGCATCTATACATGTTTACACTCGTCTCACCATATTCTCTGAAGTTTTACGGACAGTTTCCTCGCCAATGTTACTTATTTCGGTTCGAATAGATCCCTTGAGAATATCAATTGTCCGCGCTGTATTCTTGTACACTATTGTTCGATACCCCCACAAGAAAATATTCCGGTGAGGTTAGGTCAGGGGATCTGAAGAGGCACAGACCTTTTTAAATTATTCGAATATCAAAGAAACTGGTTACAAGTTCCATGGTGTCATTAGATGTATGGCACGTCGCTCCATCTTGCTGGAAATAACCTTCTCTGAATTCGATATCATCTCCGTAAAACTTCAGAGAATATGGTGAGACGAGTACAAACATGTATAGATGCTGGTGGAGGACACTTCCAACATTTTCTCTGAGATGTAAATAGTGTAATGTAATCTCCCAATTGTGCACTATATTTCCCCAACGTTGCAAGTGTGTCCTATTATTGGCCTATTAAAATGGTTCAGGTTTATATGGGTCGCCTATAGTTTGTCCCTCTAGGTACTGTCCCACAATTCTCTTTCAATAAGTTCGCCATCCGGCACACAAGACATTATGAGCACGAGGGAGAATGTATAGAAAATAAAATTATTTTCCAGTTTTAATTATACAATTTCGCTTTTGAATAGAATCAAAACTTTATAGATACATGCAGAATGTAAATTAATATACTAAACCAACAATACCATTATAATACATAGAATAGAAAGGTCACCAAATGTTGAAAACCAGCACTCTTCGAAAGATTATGTATTTTACATAATGAAGGCTCTCCTTTTGCATATTTGTTTAAAATAATGAAATGGCGTATTTTGTTGTGGTTTTATATATTAGAGGTAGAATGCTGTTTTAAATTGGCTAATTTCATTAACTTAGCTACAACAGCAATTCAGGCAATTTATATTTTCAATTTCCTAGAAAAGACTAATATATTGCTTCAGTTTGTGGTGATATCAGAGTTTTCTGAAAGCTTACAAGAGGTAGACCAAGATTATTTATAGTATGGAATTATCACTGATGAAGTTGTAGCTACGCATTACTAGCTGGAACTTTAGTACGTAAACTTGCGTCCAAAATGTTGTCCGAATTTTGTTGTCCCAATGATAAAACAAGGTTACGCATCGGCAGTGCACTGATCGATTATAAAAATCCACTTCAACCTGGGTATTTATAATATTAAATTACTTTTCCAGGCGTAACACGATTTCCCCGAGAGGTTATATCGAAATGGAATTAAACGGTGTGTAACCGCTGCCACAGCTTTGGGGAGGGATCACTGGGATTATTTCGGACACCAATGTTCGGGGTTGTACAACATAGGCATCTTCATTTACACGCTTTCAAAGAAGGAAGGCTAAAATAACGCTCGCATTAGAACATGTAAACGCGTTTTTTCTTATAAAACTAAATGCTATGAATTTGTGGCTTCGTCTTGTTTGCAGCAATTTAAAATTATCTTTATTGCAGTAAAAAGGTGTTTTTACACCCCTTGCAGCAATAAAAATGACGTGATATACAAAACAGTAGTCTTCCAGGTCTCTCATTTGTTTGTTTCTTTCTTTTTTTTCTTTCTTTTTTTTGCAATTTATGTCCTCCAACGTTAAGTCATATCGGACGGTGAATGAAGCTGGTGAAATGATGCTCAAATGAGTTCGGGGTCCACAGAGCTTAGAGTTAAATAACATTCGTCTTTCAGGATAAGAGAAAACTCCGGGAAAAAACCTTATCCAGATAACTCACCCTGACCGAGAATCAAACTCGGGAACTCTTGAACGTGAGGCAGACATGTTATTATCTACGCTACCGAGGTGGGTGGGTCTCTCGTTGCTTCACCGCACGTAAACAAACAAAATAATAAACTGCGGCATAGCTGCACAACACACTCCACTCAGCTCACTAGCAACTGACTAGCAACTAACACTTTGCGGGCTTTTATACCCCCATTGATTGCTTCTAGAACGCCGCCGACGTTTCAAGGCCTTTAGCGCCAGCAAGAGACATCTCTATGTCTCTTTCTCCCTCTATTTCCTTTTCTCTCACTTGGCAAGCTTCCAGCGCGCGCACCACTATCTCTCTCTTTCATTCCTGCCCAGGTATGATCGGTACTGGCTTTTCGCAGCTCTAACGAAACAATGCGATCGGTGACAAAATTTATTGTAACATATAATATTATTCTTATTTAATACTTATAAGAAAGAAACATGAAACAAATAAAACACATAATACACCGTTTATAATAAATATAAATAACCCATTGTGCGACAGCCCTTAGAGGGCTAAGGCCTACCAACCCGACTGCCGGCCTCAGGCCCACTTACAGACGGCAGAGGTGGACCATCATCCAACCGATACGGGGAGGAGATGTGGTCAGCATCTCGGCATCCCCCAGCCGGAATGTTGGCTTCCGTGACCAGGGCCGCTTACCTAGCGTAAGCTCCTCACTTTCCTCACCATGCTGAGTGGGCACTGGTCCTATACGTGGGACCTAAAATCTGCACTCCATGGGTGGGACCGAACCCGGGCCGCTTTCCATGACCATGGACCAAGGCATGCTGCCTCAGCCCGCTACGCCACGGCGTAGGACTAATGCACCGTTTGAGAACTCATATGTTTAAAAGTACGTACTATTATTTATAATTAAAAGTATAACGAGATCAGAGTATTGGTTCTCTACAATGATCGAAAAGATGGTATTTTTTTTTTTTTTTTTTTTTACTTTTTTCTATGCAATCTTACACTACCCTATTAAATGTCTTAATCGCAAAAATACTGTCATTATACGGATCTGTAATGATATAAATCATTGTGTAATTTCTAGATCTTGAATTGCTTCACACACAGTAGCAAAATTTTCATTATTTAGGCCATCCTACTCATCAGTTCATCAACGTCAACATGAGTATTACTGGATTTAAATCTGTATTATTTTTAAATGCTTTTTTTATTTAACGTTCTCAAACGTAGATCATAACGGACGACGAATGAAATAGGTGAAATGATGCTCAAATGAGCCCAGGGTCCATTGGTTAGAGTTACCGGACATTCGTATTTCAGGATAAGGAAGAACTGTGGAAAAGGGTCTTATCCAGATAACTCAAGCTGTACGAGATTCGCACTGGCGACCTCTAGGACGTGAGGCAGAGACTGAACCCCACTCCAAGGAGGCGAGACCAACTAGATGTGCACAGCAATATTGGATCCCGAAAATATTCATGCCTCACCCAACATGCCTACTCCTTTGTACTGCAAGCAAGTGTGTAGTTTGCACAAACTATGTGAGAAGTGTGTAATTAAGCCATGGCCAAGCAGTTAGACCAAGGTGATTTCAACCAGGCATTGGGGCGGCTTTTCCCCGTGATATCCGGTTTCCCCGCCATCATTCCACCAATTGTTCCATTATCATTTTTCCTTTGATCCACTTCGTCCTCATGCCGCTCATCTACTTCTCTCACTCTCATTCCAGGCATCGGCTGATCACCCATCCTGGATTTCTCTATCTGACCCAGATTTGCGGTACTTCAACCCGACGCCAAATGGCTGAATGGGTAGAAGACCAAGAACCCCCTAACACCACTATAGTGCTATAACTAGGGAAGTTAAAAAAAGAACTTTATTTTTGTAATTTACGTCCTCCAACGTTAACTCATATCCGACGATGAATGG
Organism: Mantis religiosa; assembly: GCA_030765055.1. Taxonomy (NCBI): domain Eukaryota; kingdom Metazoa; phylum Arthropoda; class Insecta; order Mantodea; family Mantidae; genus Mantis; species Mantis religiosa. The sequence goes on along the minus strand of CM060951.1, from coordinate 49,364,451 downwards.
AATGGGTTTAATGATGCTCAAATGAGCCCAGGGTCCATAGAGCTTAGAGTTACCCGACATTCGTTTTTCAGGATAAGGAAAAACCCCGGAAAAGTCCTTATCCAGGTGACTCACCCTGACTGAGATTCGAACTCGGGACCTCTTGAACGTGAGGCAGACCTGCTACCATCTACGCTACCTAGGCGGGCGAAAAAAGATCAAGAAGTAGAGCTAAAAGTGAATATACAAAGTTAGGTATATTATTCTTACTAATGTGAATTACTTATTACCAGATCGAAAGTAACTACAATTGATTTGACTTATTTCTATTGTAACTGAAAGTACTTCGATTAACAATTTTCTTAAGTCTCAAAACCACAGAAATGAATAGCGTATATTGAAAAATATGCAAATAAGTAAACGGTGAAGGTACATATACTCCTCCACAGGAGAGTAAGTCTCCGAGGGACGAGACGCAGGGGGGTTGGCAAAGGTTTCCACACCCTCCCTGGACAGGACTATGACACCCCATGTCAGTACAGTTACAGATCATTCAAAAACATTCTGACGGCTTCTACTTTTGTGAATGAATCTTCTCGGTTTTAATGTACAGAGTGAATAGGGCACATGCTTTTAACGGTCCTGCTCCTTGTGTAGCAGGCGTTCTCTGCCACACACATTCTCTGTGCTTCTCCCACAGCACATTCCTTAGAGGGACCTTCTTTGCGTTGCTATGGAGGAGACCTCCGCACTCGAGGTAAGGCGCTACATGTGGACCAGCCGGCACCCTTATGCTGCTATCGTGACCACTTGGGACGATGTGTTGTGGTCAGATCCGGTTGACGACGGATGTAAGCATGGACGGGCTCTCAGATGTTTCCAGTGTAAACATATGCACCTGCGCTCACCCACAAACTCCGAACTACCAGCGGTACCCCTGATGGAGCACAAACGGATTGGGTCCTAACTAGGGAGAACCAACTATGCCACAGAAGAAACTTTATACATTTCGCATAGCTACTGCCCAGCCACAACCCGCAAATAAAGACTTTGTACAATATGCTAGGATTACTTTCGTATTTCCTTTTAATTAGGATTAGGATTTAGAATTAGCTCCGTAACCTTAAAACATAGAAATTAAACTGAACTACAAGCAGCAAATTTAAACTTTTAATTGTAATTATTCTGTCCGAATATGTTTAGACTGTTAGAGGCAAACGTATCCAATGCATTCTCTGTACAATTGCTTCTCTGCCAGACGAATTATGACCAAGAATTACGTACAAGTAAGTGATACACATCGTCGACCTTGTCCCACATATCTGTAATAAGACAGGCAATGTTGCGTGGCATATCCGTGTAACACGGTCGAGAGGCTTCTGTCCCTAATTAATAATATCGCTTTGGTCATTGGAGTGAATGTGGACAGATTACTGCTAGTAGGCGATCCCTCGGGCTTATACAAATTCCAATCATTCAGATTTGTTACGTCGATCCATGAATCAATTGATGCTAATCAATGAGTATAAATCGTGGGAAATTATTCAAACGTAAATTTTCATAAGACATTCAAAAACGAATCTATAATCAGTTTCATTCCTTTTCAAAATAATTTTGTTATATTCTTCTAAAGAATTTTGTTTGCTGTACTTAGGAGGTAATGTCACGAAGGTATATGAGATGTTTGGTTTATTATTCCACCGTACAGACATCATAGTGGCCTTCCTATACCGTTGTAAATCTCCGATAGACAGCCTCAGTTGCGTAGTTATTACTGCAATTTTAACAAAAATGTAAACATTTGAGGCTACACAACTACAGGAAGAAAATGAATAAAAACGTAACCCGTATAATGCTGGACACGTTAACTTAGCTGTATATTTACTAGTACAATCCTGATGTAAGGGAGGCCGCGCCGTGGCTCAGTGGTTAGACCGATTGGCGCTCAACAAGGCGGCCCGGGTTCGATCCCAGGCGACCACAAAACTGAGATTTGTGGCGGAAAACACGGCGCTGGGGCGGATTTTCTCCGGGATCTCCGGTTTCCCCCGCCATTTCATTCCACCGGTGCTCCATCTTCACCTCATGTATCACCGGTGTCACCACCTGCGATGCCGTATGTAGTAAAAGCGGGCGTTAAACACTACACACACACACACACACACACACACACACACACACACACACACACACACACTTATGCAAGGGCTTGAGAGCCAAGAAAGATAGAGACAACGATAATGAAACAGACTGCTAGGGCTTCGATTGGCTAACTGAAGGTATGCAAATAAAAGATCAAATCATTATAGTGTAATCTTTTGATACACAGTCTTAGTTGCTCAGTTGCCTTCCTGCAAATCATATATTTGATTATTTGGATACAGAGAAAACTACAAAACCAAAAACATATTTGATGTGTGACGCAGCCCCTGTCACCTAGGAACATTGAGGTGACATATAACTTGATATCAGAAAGACATTAACACAAACAAACGAATAATTATAAATAAATGACGTATACCAGAATAGACATATGCCATAATGCTAGCATATACTCCGGAGACCGCCACAGTAACAAGGCCACTCTGCGAAGGTCAGTAAGCTCCCTATGCAATAACTGTAAACAAACAACCCCACTCTATTGTCTGTTTTGCCCTCAAGACAAATTTGGTGCCATCCAGTCGGAAACCAACCCATTGTTAAAATCCCATGCGTGCTTCAGACAACAGGCTATAAGATTTTGACCGACGCGCAGAGCGCATGCTTTCGCATATATTTTTGCAACGGACCGTTAGAGAAAGTGTCTCTGATGTTAGGTCCGAAATTGGAAATTGTGAACATTGATCTCAAGTTGGGATAGTTAAGAGCCAATAGAAAATTGATATTTGTTCATGTGATTTTGCAAACTCCGAGAAATACCTAGAGTGGGGGTAATTCAAAGTGATGCCGGAAACTAGGTTTTGCTAGTAAGAACACTTCGGTCCTGAGTTCTACGTGAGACTGACGCGTATTCGGCGCCGCCTAAGAAGTATACTTCCGCGCCATGCACAGAGAAAAAATGCAATATTTAACATCTCTCCAGTGAGAGTTAGCACAAAGAGTAATATATAGGGAAGACGGTAAATATATCCAGTTCCACTACGCAGTGCTACTGTCTCTGCGCTTCACATCACAATATTGACAGTGACGCTAAACACAGCAACCACACTGACGACGACTTTACGGTGGCGAGCAAAGGAGCAAAAGGACAACAATAAACTTCTGTCTACCAGATTCGAGGTGTCATCATTACCCCACAACCAGTCAGGACGCACCCACTCCTGAAGTACAGATGAGAGTTCTCATGCGGGAGCTGCAAGTCACCTCGAACTGGTTACAATCTCCCTCCTCACGCCATCAATCCTTAATTGTGAGGCTTTGAACACAAGGGAGAGCTCGACGTGGTTCGCTACGAGCCGGACCGCCTCATGTGTTAACATTATCATGACTTTATCCATTTCTCAAAAAGAACTATTACTATATATGTAGGTTTATTGCTCTGCATACTTCATATTAATCGAGATAAATATTTGTATAAATAGCTTTATTGCATATTTCCTTGAAGACGCAATCGATATTGGAGAATACACTAAGCTTAAGTGACAGTTAAAACTTTTAAGAACTGGTAACTATGCGATGGATTAAAACTTCCTTCTTTTCACATCACCTGGAGAAAATTGTTCTCTGATATATACTTTCATTTCATGTTAATTGAGATAAACTGTTTTCGAAGAGCTTTTAGTAAGGTAAGCCCGGCGAATCCGATCTATGTTTTGAAAATCTTTCACAAAACCCTATTTTGCACGTAAATATGAAAGCTTCCACCTTATATTGAAGCTTTCTCCTAATACAATTCATACATATCATATGAGTTTCATGGTGGGTATAACTGCGTATGGAGCGTCCATATGGGCACATAGAATAAAATTGAGGAAGAATATAGATACGCTACGGAAATACCAAAGACAGGCTTTACTTCGTTGCACAGGAGCAGTATCAACGACTGCTACAATGGCATTATTAGCGATAGTGGGAATATGGGCATTGGATTTTTGGATTATACAAAGGGCAGCCTACTTTAGAATGAAGCCGAGAGTATTCACTAAGGGAATTCCATGCAAGACGAGGAGATAAATTAGGAACGAATTAATTGAAGAATGGCAACATGAATGGCATCAAATTGATATGGAAAGAAGGACACACGAAATCTTTCCTAGAATAAATGAGAGGTTAAAATTAAAGGAGATCCAACCAAGACGAAGTGGAATACAATACATTTCAGGACAGGGACCGTACAAGACATACTTTAAAAATATAAGAAAGGCAGATGAAACCATGTGTACAACCTGCATGGAAGAAGATACTCCGGAACATGCTTTATTTGAATGTATAAAGTATACACAACAGCAAGAAGAAGAGAGGAAAGAATTAGCAGGAAAATGTATTTGGAACATCATTAGGAAGAGGGAAGATTTTAAAATACTAGAATTGGCAGCGGAGAAGGTCTCAACAATAGTAATGGATGAATATAATCAACAAAGACAGCAGTAACGACGAGTAAGAGACAATATCCAACATAGATATCGTGAACCACCTTCCACACCAAGAATATCTGAACGACTTCGGGGAGAGAATATGGATACCTAGCTTCAACAACCAAAGGAAGAAGAGGAACATCACCTAGTCGAAGAATTAATAGAAGAGGCAATCTTGGATTCGACAGAAGGATTTGAAGCGACAGAAGAAGAAGACAACATCAACAAAAGAACAAAAGGATAGGTGATATATTAGGGATAGGAAGGTAGAAGTAGTTTAGAGTGTGATAATTGTAAGCTACAATTGTAGCAATTAGATTAGATAGGTTAGTGTGGGTTAGCTTTTCCGAAAAATGTTTGTAAATATCAATATAATTATTATGTCTGAGTAAATATAAAATTGTAATACTGTGTCTTGGTATAGCATCTAGAGGCCAAGGCGTAAGAAATGCAGAATAAAACATAAAAAATATAAAAATATATAAAAAATAAAAATAAAATAAAGAATAAAAACATTCTTGGTTATGCTAAATGCTAAGTTTTTCAATGGACGATTTCCCGTATACCGCCGTTTTCATTTTTATTCCGAGTGGAAACTATCCTAATCGCCCACAATTGGAAGATGTATAGGATTGGCATAATGGGCGAATAGGAATGGAAAGAAAAATTACATAATATAATCCCGAGAACAAAATAACATATTTTTACACTTGTATATTCATATCCTTATACATCTCTCACATATTTTACACATATGAGTGCTTCTTTTCCACAGTTCCCACACAGATTTCATGGTATCACCCTCCACGTTTCCAGGCTCATTTGAGCATCATTTCTCACATTTCATTCATCGTCCGATGTAACTTAACGTTGCAGGACGTAAATAGATAAATAAAAAGAATTCCCTGCCTTAACTTAATCCGATTCGCCCGCTGTTGTACCAGTATTCATTTTTGCCTGTTGGCAGCACTGATTAAGTAACCATCATAACAATAAGGAGAATTATGGAAGTTAAGAAATTCTGTATTTTCTTACTGTACAAGTTTCTGGAGCAATTTAAAGGCCCATTCTTTATAAATACAAGGCCTGTTCAATAAATGATCATAATTTTCTACGGTCATAACTTTTTTGCACCAAAATGCAAACTTATTATATTCTGTTAGCTTAATGTGAAATAAACACGCCGTAGTAGTTTCATTGTTGGTATTCCTGGTTCCCGCCTGTGAGAATCAGGCAAGTTCAGACATGTTCAGTATCGCCTACCGCTGCAATTGAGGTAGCATGCAGTTAAAGTTGATGTTAGAGGAAGATCTGGAGTTTCCTTCAAACGTAATCATTGCTGATGAAATTTGGCTACATCAGTTTGATACTGAGAGCAAACAGCAAAGCTTAGTGTGGAAATCTCCTTCATTACCAACCCCCAAAAAAACAGCAAAAGTGGTTGCTTCTGCTGGGGAAGTTATGATCATCTCATTCTTTGATATTCATGGAATGGTTTATCAGCATGCTGTACCTGCACACACATCAGTAACTGGACAATACTACAGGCATGTTCTGAAAATATTCCAAGTCCATATCAGGCGCAAAAGACCACATTTCCGTGAAGCAGGCTGGACGCTGCACCACGATAATGCGCGGCTGAATATTGCCAATGTGGTTGCTGACTATCTTGCAAAAATCAACGTGAAGTGCATCCCTCATCCTCCCTATAGTCCGGGTTTAGCCGCATGTGACTTTTTTCTGTTCCCTAACTTTAAGAAACGCCTTCATGGGAGGCATTATCCATCATCAGAAACAGTGGTGAAAGCTGCGGAGACGATCTTGAAGGATCTCTCAAAAATAGTTTCCATCATGTCTTTGAGGACTGGCAGAAACGCTGGGACTTGTGCATCGCATTCAGGGGAGACTATTTTGAGAAGGACCATCAAAATTATGAGGATGAGTAAAGGTACGTTGTCAAAAAATCTTTATTGAACAGCCCTATTATATCTTAAACGAACTTAAAATATAACAAAATGCAAGAAATGGCGCGCGATTTGCACCTAATAAATACATTTGTATTACACACTTATCTGTCTCAGGCAGTTAACTTCTTCGTCCTCAAAGGTCATTTCAACACAATAATGTATCTACTTAAGTCCCCTAGTGGACAGATTTTGAAAAACTAATCCAAAGTCATCCGCAATCCGAATCAGCCACACTTACCTTACATTTCTTTTATGCTTGTGGACACAATGAAGATACAGCAATGTTAAGGAATATAGTTTTTTAAATTAACATCCTCCGACGTTAAGTCATATAGGACGATAAATGGAATTTATGAAATGATGCTCAAAGAGCCCAAGGTCCATAAATCTTAGAGCTACCCAACATTTTTTTTCAGGATAAGTGAAAACCCTGAAAACAGCCTTATCAGATAACTTAGTCTGACCAAGATTCGAACTCGGGACTTCTTGAGGCTATAATGCTACAGAGACGGGCAGATAAACCCGAAGGGCTTGATAGCTTTGAAATTCCATTCCCTTTGAATGAACAGGGAGAAAAAATAAAAATGATTTTACACTTAGGAAATGTATTAAATTGTATTAAATGTATACAACCTCGTAATGGTTAACCCCATTAAAGTCTGTTAGACATAAATTGAGGCTAGATCTACATATGTTTTAAAGATTTTATTTCCTACGACTAACGATGGTGCAAACATCATTCATAAGAGAATAAAAAGAACTTCAAAGATAATTCATGATATATCACTTGTCATTTAAGGTATTGTTGCGGCAATGGGCATGAAAGTTTCGGCACAAATAGATAACAGACGGCGGATAGTGTTTCACGGTAATAAAGAGCTTGCATAAGCAGTTAACATTAGCGCGGCTACTGTACACAAAGAGCCGGCAAATAAAGGTAGCTGAGGTAAAAAACTTGCCGGCACAGATAGGATTTCACGTTTGGAAGGTTCTAGTGATATCTTTATTGAAGATTGAAGAGAGTGCTATGACAAGGGCATACTAAAACTGCTACAGCGCATGCAAAAGTGCAATGACGTTCAAAAATAGCTGTAGGCTCCTCCTTTCAGTCAATGTAACATTCATTGACAAATAACATGTTTTCTATATTAAATAAAATTGGAGACCTTGTATAACGCCTCATATAACAGCTGCTTAATAATTACAGCAGTGTTTTCCAGCTCAGCGATTATCACAATATACATTTCTAAATCGCTTTCCTCTCCTACATCGTTTTCTCAGAAGTGACACTCTCATCGTCTCCTGCCTCGTTTGATACTTAAATCCCATATGAATCATATTCCCATACGATAGATTGCCTATAAGCTATGTAATTACCTTTGGGACAGGTTCTCTTATTGCTCTTAATGCAAGATCTGTTCAGGAAACTTGTAATGATTTCTATTCTCTGAAAGGTTCAGTTGTTCCCTGTTGTATTTCTCTGTAAATTCTTGGTATGCTTTGAAAACTTGCTTCTCCAAAAGATCTATGAGAGCTGTTCAATAAAGAATGATCACCATTTGTTTTTCTTTGACAACGTACCTTTACTCATCCTCATAATTTTGATGGTCCTTCTCAAAATAGTGTCCCCTGAATGCGTTGCACTTGTCCCAGCGTTTCTGCCAGTCTTCAAAGACATGTTAGAAACCATTTTTGAGAGATCCTTCAAAATCACCTCCGCAACCTTCACCACTACTTCTGATGACGGATAATGCCTCCCACGAAGGCGTTTCTTCAAGTTAGGTAATAGAAAAAAGTCACATGGGGCTAAATCCGGACCATAGGGAGGGTGAGGGGTGCACTTCACGTTGAGTTTTGCAAGATATTCAGTAACAACATTGGCAATATGCGGCCGCGCATTATCGTGGTGCAGCATCCAGCCTGCTTCACGGAAGTGTGGTCTTTTGCGCCTCATATGGACTTGCAATGTTTTCAGGACATCCCTGCAGTATTGTCCAGTTACTGATGTGTGTGCAGGTACAACATGCTGATAAACCATACCATGAATGTCAAAGAATGAGATCACCATAACTTTCCCAGAAGAAGCAACCACTTTTGCTATTTAGGAGGTTGATAATGAAGGAGTTTTCCACGTTGAGCTTTGCTGTTTGCTCTCAGGATCAAAATGATGTAGCCAAGTTTCATCAGCAGTGATTACGTTTGAAAGAAACTCTGGATCTTCCTGTAACATCAATTTTAACTGCATGTTACCTTCATTGCAGCAGTAGGCGATACTAAACATGTCTGAAGTTGCCTGGTTCTCACAGGCGGGAACCAGGAGTACCAAAAATGAAACTACTACGGCGTGTTTGTTTCACATTAAGCTAACAGAATATAATAAGATTGAATTTTAGTGCAAAAAATTATGATCATTATTTATTGAACAGCCCTCGCACCTGTATGCTTCCTTTTGGTTGGCAAACAGCTTCTTTTCTGCATTCTTATCGCATGCGTATGTTGCCGACTCTGTATACCTATAGGAAATCCAATATGAATTAGTTTTAAAACCATAAATGATTTGATTGTTTTTAAAAGTATTATCCTTAAGCAAATGCATTTTTGCATTCGATGAAGCCGTTGGTAAAGCAACGATGTCGCTTTTCCTGAGGCACTTTGGAACTCAACTTTCCACAATGTTCCACAGCTTTATCTTGAGATGAAAAGTGATTCCACGGATTTCATCTTAAGTTTTGGAAACGGAAAGAAACCAGCAATATCGATAATACAAATTGAATTTCAAGCACTGTCTTGCAAATTTCTTCGAGTTTTTCTGGAAAGATTGATGCGTGTTGCTTTCGAACAGTAGTGAGTTTATGTAGAATTTATCGACAACAAAGTTTTCTCATGTTTAGCTGTTGTAAAATGTTTCGGATTTGACTCATACCGATGTCAAAATAAATATATAAGATGTCCGGCAATATTTTCACCAGTAACAGCAGTTCTTGGGCTTCCTCACAAAATATATCACTGAGAAAATGTCGAGCCTTCAATTCTCTGTAGCTTATACGGGGTTCTTCGCCACATCCACGTCTAAGCCAATATTTACATTATTTACACATTACTGTCAATCTAAAATTGTAAACGTTATTACATAAATTGCCACTGGTCAAATTTATTTTGGGGTTAACATAAAATCTTAAAATGATGATTAACAAATAGAACAAACCGGATAAACAATACGCAATCAACTCACAAAACGTTAGAAAATATCTATCATATGTAAACAAATTTCGCTTGATTTTAAAAATACGTAAATCTAAACAATTTAATGTTTAGCAAACCTTTAGGTCAAAGAATTTGAACCTCCTTCAACGGTAAGTTCTAGGCAATACGTGTCAGGGGAGGTTAAAAGCCTTATCACATCAGGGTTAAATAGCCAGTCTTACCCACTATCACGGAACTCTAAAACATCAACAGACTAATTATTAAGTTAATTGGTGTAAATTAATCATTTCTTCAAACTAGCCGCAAATAGGCTAAGGTTTTAGTTGGCAGAGTCAACTTGAAAAGTTTAATGCCATGGCCGGGATTTGATCCACGAATTTCCGGTTCAAATCCCGGCCTGATGCCAAATCCCCTGGCATTGAATTTTTCAAGTTGACTATCAATCCAAAACCTCAGCCTATATACGGCTACTGTGAAGAAATGATTAATTTAAACCAATTAATTTAATAATAAGAGTTTAATGGAGAAGCCTGGGACTCAAGTACTTGCAATAGTAAGTCGCCACAAGCTGTGTATCTCGAATACTAGAGCCCTAGTGGTTTACCGGGGAAATATATGAGTCAATTAGAGAAATTAATGTCAGGACGGCACGTTAGCCATGGTAGCTCAATGGGTAAAAGCGACTGGATGGAAACCAGGAGTTCCGTGGTTCAAATCCCGCACATGGCATTGAATTTTTCAAGTTCAATGTATCAATCAACAGACTAATATTTTTGCAGGATGTAGATACATGCGTTCTAAGTTCATTGACCTACTTATGTGCAATAATTTTAAGGAATAATATAATTTTCAAGGGGGCACCGTGACCGAGTGTTAGACCGCACTCCTCTCACCCAGGAACGCTTCTATCCCAGGGGATGTATGTGGGATTTATGATGGACAGAGCAGTGCCGGAAGTGTTCTCCAAGTTCTCATGGTTTTACTCCAACGTTCATTGAATTAACTGCCCAATAATCACATTTTCTTTCTCAATTTTTTGTCACCTCCTTCCTTGCTCTCATACCAAGCTTCAAACTATCATCCTGATCCTATGATCCAGAGTTTCCTTTCGTCCAGGCATCTAACCCTGGGCGCCCACTTCTGAGACCTAGGGCGCAAACGACAGAGGAGGTGGGAGAGAGAAAAAAAGAGGATTAAAGTTTATCAGCCATTATTTTTTAATAAAAGTAATTTTACTAACACCAAATTTAACTACAACAGAGCTTAAAACTTGTTTTAGTCATGAAAAGTTATTTAGCTATTAGAGTGCATAAAAATTAAAAATATCTTTTTCCATGGTTTTAAAATCAATACATTGACTACTTCTCTTTTATCAGTAAAAACGATTATTCCAAACTGTTCTTATTACATTACTTTTAACTGTTTAGAAAGATGACTCAAACTATAGTTTCTAACAATAGAGCAAAGTATGTTGATATGAAATAAACTTCTACACACATTCCATATTCCTGCAAGCTGTTAGTTACTACCCTAAATTACGTTGATTTGTACGTTCTAGTTGCTGTGGGTCAAAAAATAAATTTATCAACGTCAGGAAACAAAATTGCACGTTTTTGTTTCTTTTTCATATTTAGAGCATTTTCTAGTAAATTGATAAAGCCTCATTGGCGTTTCGAAGAACCTCTGTCTATTTTTTGATACTTCTACGCGTTAGTCAAGGCGATGCACTTACATATAAAATTTACATTTTTTCTGAAGTTTAATATTTATTTAACTTGGTAGATAATCGTACTATAAATAAATGAAAAGTGAAATAATGCTCAAACGAGCCCGGTTGCAATAATTGAACTTAAGTCTACTAAGGAAATAATAAAAATCCCCAAAATAGCCTTATCCGCGTAACTAACCGACATTCGAACTGAAAATCTCTTCAATGCAAGAAACACCTTACGCAAAGACTATAGAGTAACCCGGCCATATAGGATCAGTAGCTGCCAACCCGACTACCGGCCTCCCGCCCACATGTTAAAGGTACAGTGAGCGATCATCCAATCGATACGGGAAGGACATGTGGTCAGCATCTCGGCATCCTCCAGCCGGAATGCTGGCTTTCGTGACAAGGACCGCTAATTTATCGTAAGCTCCCTCGATGATGCGGAGGAGGCACTGGTCCTATACCCGGGTGGGATCGATCCCGGACCGCTTTTCGTGCCAGGGAGCCAAGGCATGATGCCTTAGCCCACCACGCCACGGCGCAGGATAAGAATATAGAGGCGGTCTAATAGCATTATGACGTGTCTCAAGTAGCTCACAGAGAAAATGTAAATCTAAGAAACATAATACACAAAAGTAGCTGCTCTGTATAAATAATAACGTTCTAATATTGAGCGAGTACTAACAGGAGTAGCAGGGAAGAAAAGCTGCAATCTTTTATAGCTGGACATGGTCACATGTAACAGCGATGCGAAGATGTTTTCCACAGAATTTTCCACTATATACTTTTGAAAAATTGTGTATCTTAGACTGGGTGAAGTCTATGGAACGCTCTCAGATATATAGGATGTGATAAAAGCAATGATAGTACTATTTGGACATTTCATATCTCCATCGTCTCCCACTCCTCTATTTTGTTGCTGTTATAACAGTGGATTTGTCAAAAATAAAACAAAGTCTGCTGACACTTTAAAAGTAATCAAGAAGTTCGTATTTCTGCAGGACAATGCGTTTATTGTGATCGGAGTATTTGTTTTAAATTTTAAAATAAAGTGTTTCAACTGTATGGCATACGTTATTTTTTCCATAAGATAAAGTGTAACTTTATCTAGTTTCATTAACGATAATGCATCAGTAGAAAATGATAGTTTCGACGTCAGACATCAGACACATTAAATACTGTAAGCTACTTTACGACTTGAATTGAGGACGCAGATGCTTCTTAAAGATGAAGTTGACGAAATGCGTATTAGGACGTATTGGTTCAATGTCATCCGTCCTAGTAATTGTTTACTTTCTTCTTTTTCTTCTCTTCATCATCACCATCATCGTTATGTTCATCAATCTCACGCATTATTCCATCACTGAACACTTTAGTCCTCCTCATGAAATGCGTGGTCTCACCAACTCTGATATGGACTCTCAAATTTTATTTTCTGTCTTGAGTTGTAGTTTACTATCTTCTTCTTCTACCTCACGGCTTTGGATTGTTTAACCCGTTCCGGCTCCAAATTGATCTGCCCATCTTTTCTTTGGTCTTCCATGGTTTCTTCTTCCTATAGGTTTATAGTTTAGGCTATTTTTGGTATTCTGTTATTATTCATCCTCTGAACATGTTCTTTCCATTGATTTCTATTTCTTTCAATAGTATGGTTTATTTCTTCTACTTTTAATTCTGTCCTAATATCCTGACTACGTTTTTTTTATCAATTTTGGTATATCCAGCTATTGCTCTTATGAATTTCATTTCTGATGACTGTATTCTCGTACTATTTATTTTTGTTATTGTCCATGTTTCTGATCCATAGATCAGAGTTGGTATTGCCATTGTTTTGTATAGTTTTATTATAGAGTCCTTTCTTGCTTTATTTTTTAATGTTCTTTTTATTGTGCCTGTTATATAGTTAAATTTATTTACTTTCTCTATTATATGAGCTTCCCCTTGGTACGAGACATTACATCCTAAATACTTAAAGTGTGATTTCTGCTCAATTATTATGTTATCTAACACTATTTTTGATCTTACTGGATTAATTCCTTTAAATGCCATGGTTTTTGGATTTATTTTCTGATATTTTCATTCCATATTCTGAAGCAATTTTATCTAGATTATACAGCATTTTCTGCAGGTCCTCTTCATTTGTGGTCATTATTATTTGATAATCTGCATACAACATGGTTATCAATTTAGCTCCTGATACATTAATGACTCCATTGACTTTATTCGACCAAATCCTTACTATTTCGTCAACATACAATTAAAAAGTGTGGTTGATAAAGGACAACCTTGTCTTACGCCACCATTAACTATTAATGGTTCTATTTTATTTATTTTTATTTTTGTGTCAATGTACATACTTTTTATAACTTCAATTAGCTGTAAAGGTATGCCTCTATTATTTAAAATTTTCCACAGTATCATTCGTGATACTTTGTCTATAGCTTGATAATAGTCAATAAATAGCAAGTGCGTCTCTAAATTTTGTTCGCGTCGTTTTTCTATTATTTGTTTAAGAGTATTTGCCAATGTTGCTTCTTCCTTTTCTAAAACCAGTCTGTTCTTCTAGGAGTATTGCATCTGTTATTTTGTTTAACCGAGTACTTATTATTTTGGCATATATTTTGTAGGCAGCACACAATAAACTAATTCCTCTATGATTTTCAGGTCTTGTTCTTTCCCCTTTCTTAAATATTGATATCACTTCAGCTATCTTCCATTCTTGCGGTATTTCTTTTGTTTCCCAACACTTGTTATATATAACGTAATCGGTCATGTAATTCTTTAGGAGCATATTTAATTAATTATAAATTAATATTATCTATTCCGCAGGCTTTCCTATATCTAATTTTAGCTATACTTTCCATTAATTCTTCTACTTCTAACCGGTCTACTTCTGTTCTGTATAATTTATCTATTTCCCAATTTTGTTTATCTCCTGTGTTCCAGAGATTTTTATAATATTCCTCTAATTCTTCATCTTTAAAGATTTTTACATTTTCTTTGTCTTTTTCCATTGAATTTAGGTTTCTAATAAATCTGTAAACTTTATCTTGGCGGCCATGTAGGTTATATTCTAGATCTGCTATGTATTTGTCCCAGTGTTCTCTATTTAGTTTCCACGTATATCTTTTAACTTCTGTAACAGTTTAATATCTTTCTTCGTATTCTCATATTTTCACACAACACTTAGGGGGAATGCAATACAACAACACCGCAGGACTCCGATTGGTTGCTCACCTAGTATCGTTCAAGGACAAACACCTTCCCATTTGAAACACATAATAGTCTCCTAATTAATACAAAGTAGCACGTTATCCACAGAACATAGCTCATATTTGCCTCATAAATCAATACTTTCTAAATATGACTTTTAAGGAAAACCTTAGAGCTGTGTTTTACAAACTAAAAATTAACGAAATGCTTTCATGTAAATAAAAAAATAATATGAATGTTAGACAACTTCGTGAACATTTTCAATCATTATGGACTTAAATATCAAGTTTTCTATTGATTCACTTATCGCGTTTAAATCATACTACCCAGACACTCGAGACCACTCCAATACTTTCTGCTTCTGCCATAGTATGTACCACAATAGGTGATATTTTTGCACTACGACTTGAGTAAGATCTATCGCGGTAGACGCGCGTAAGTTCCTAAAGTTCTGTGCCGTTAATGGAGCTACTCAGAGAGGGTAATGGAGGACCTGATCAACCAGGCAGCCCGCAGCCATCCGCGCCATCTGTCCACACCACCACATTTCACGAAAGCTTGAAGCACATCTAAAGCATGACAATAAAATGGAAAGAAATGGTAATGAAATCTTGGTCGAATAAAAATATCCTTTGGCCAGGGAAAATAACAAAAATGCCAAGGTAAATGTGGGTAGTCTACAGGAATTCAAACCCGGGACTTCCCAAATGCGAGCTTCAATCTCTCCCTCCAGCATGGGTAAGCAGCAGAGAAGGTTATAGAGTAAACAATTACAGATTTAAGACATTTTCGGCGTTGGTTACTTACTGTCTATTCACAGGATTACAGCCGATTGCTAATTAATCATTACCAAACTTTCCGTCTATACTACGAAGTCTTCTTCAGGACAGTGTCACCCGAGATCTTCATTTCGCTGTATTATATTCTCTCTAAACATTGTTACATATTCCTTATGTGCGTTTCTCAGGTGAATTTTTCAAAAGGTTTAAAGTCTAGGAATGAAAGTCATACACATACAAAGGCAGTACTTGACATATTAAGCCTCTCACGTATGTTTGCAATATGGAAATAGTCTGTAATTTACCAGTAACAAACATTAAGGCCTCTCCTTCTGGATTTCTGACTTCCTGGTACAAAAGTATCATTTGCAGCCATTTCTAGAAATTGCCTAACCACACGCCACTAATGATCCCGCTAATTAATATCTCCTTTACGTTATGCGACGTATTTGCTCTACATTAGTAAACAGTGCTAAATGTTTACATTACAGCAAAACTTCAGCTCATTACCGCTGATATAATTGCACCTTATCTTTAAGCCTTTAGATGCAATTAAATAGATTACCACTAGACGAAAATAAGTTGTCTTGAAGCTGTTCTGCTTCCTTAAGGTCTAAGTGTAACATGCAAAATGTTTTAATTACGCCTTTAATGCATAATATAAGTAAATATCTGTAGAATATTCTCGTTCCAATTTATTTAAAACTCAATGCATTACATCAGTATTCTTAACAGCTAGCTCGCAGACATTTCAACTAAGTACATAAGCATTAGCGCTAATTAATTGCTCAGTCGGAATAAACTAGAGAGAAGCACACAAAAGGTTGTTGATGTCAGCTGATAACACGATGCAAAAGTGTGAACTAAGTTTTCGTGTATAAGGAAAACAGAGCTTTCAATAAACACAAAGTGTAATAGAATATTTTATTTTAAATAAGGGCGTGTTTAATAAACATAATGCGTATAATCTGCAAAGAGGATATGTTGAAAGAAAATATGTTTTAATTTCTCAATATATTTGTGCATAAAGCTGCGGTTTGAAGTATATAACAAAACATCAAAGCAGTATGTGTGTAATTTGGCTTTTACCCAAATTCGTGAGCAATTCCCATATATGTTAACAAAGGCGAAAAAAAGGAAATTTGGCTTCAAACGTCTTTATTTTCACCAAATTAGTTAACACAATGCTAACTTACAATCATTTCCTCTTTCACACAAATACACAACTTCGACACATCTCTATATGTTTCTGTATGTCTCTTTGGTCTACAAAAACTTGAACTGATATTAATCTCTCTCCCTCTGACGTACATACAGGTTAACCTCTTACACGGAGCTGCACCAGAATCTCATTTTGAAATAAATATTGCTTTTATGAACATAAATTAACATTTGTTTTATAAATAACAAATATCTCACAGTTAAACAATGTGTTTTAAACTCTCATAATATCTGACCGAGTGGGACGGCTAGGGTGGTTTCGTCTTGGCCCGCATTGGGGAGACCCGAATTTGATTACCGTGGCTGACCTACCTGATCCATGAGTTTTTTCTGGGGTTTTCCCGGGTCGCTAGGAAAATTCTGGTTAGGTTAATTACATCCCCTCAAATTTCCTGTCCCTCCATTTCACCTCCATTGTCATTTCATATTATCTCTCATCTGGCGCTCTCTTTCAGGGTAGAAGTGTCGGCAGGTGTCTCGGCGGTGCATGCTCTGAGGAAAGCTACTTTCTCCTCCGGTAGGTCGGTTGCTCCTCTGCTGGGACCAATTCGGGACCGTCAGCCTTGGGGCTTGGATCCCTGCCTGGGAACTTTCGGGCTCGCCTGCTGGGCTCGTTGCCATCCCGCAATAGGGGGGGGGGGCGTGTCTCTATCTAAGTTAACTGTAAGGACCCTGCCCTCTGTACTGTCGTGGCTCCTTGGATCAGCCGTCCTCTGTCTCTTTCGCTTCGTCTTTTCTCCCCGGGGGTGCCCCACTTGGGAGCATAAGCACAATTTGCCCAGTATGGTGGCCTACGTACCGAATCCTAATCCTCATAACGTCTGTGTGATACTCTCAAAAAGATTAGGGCAGTTCAGTTTCCAACATATGATAAATAAATTTGATCAAACATCAGTGGGAATTCCTTTTGAGCAGGAGACGCCTTTACAGTCAATGTTAATCTTAGTTGTATAAATTGCTGGACAGGTAGAATCAAAGTGAATAATTAAATGCCATAACCGGATTTGAACCATGGATCTTATACTTTCCACATCATTGCTCTAAGCTCACCAATGACTCATTCTTTCAGTACATTTCAAGATGTATTTAAATATATATCATATATGTACATATCATATCATATACATGTCATATCTTATCTACCATATTTTAATTTTAACAAAATTAATTCTTACAAAACATTGCATTGACCAAACGGGCATTTAACAGCATTTCCTCCAATAAATGCCAAATGTTAAGATACTACCAACAAGAAATAAGTAAACAAACACGTATTGTTATAAATGTAGATAAATGTTTACTTTGACCCTTGTACCATAAAATTACTTGTGTACATTTCCCTTGTAAAATTTGCTTAATGGTATACCTAAAACTGTGCGTTGAAACCAATGACACGCCACTGGAAAATGCTGGGAACCCCCTAAAAAGCCTTTGAGAGGTATTCACTGAAGAGTGATTTGCTGCATTTCAAATAAGATTATAATTCGCTGTGCAGCCGTATTAGCTGGTTGCGGATAATACTGATTCCATACGTGGTTTGTAATTATCGGATGTACTGCCAGACAATGAGTCAAATCCATATTGCAACAACGTAAACAAAAGCAGATAATTGGGTTGTATGTATGACAGGTTCTGCTATGGACAGCAGGCTAACATCCATACTTATTAGATAGATGCTATATCACACATTAACAATGTAGCATCTGATTTCATAAAATACTTGCCTGATATTGGGATTAGCAAGATAACTGCTTATTTTTAATCCAAAGTTGTATTCAACATTCAACTGTTGTTTCCATAGTGATATACATTTTAGACCATTCTTACTACATATGGTACCAGAGATGTTGGGCAATAATAGCATATGAACGAAACAATTGACAACTGAAGTTTGGATGGAAATGCTTAAGGGTACCTCACCGGTAGGTGCCAGTTATGTCAGCGGCAGATCAGAGAGGACAATTCTGCTGAGGTTTGAACAACAGAAACCATTAGACCCAGATTATCTGATCAGAATAATTGAAAGTTTTATCTCACAGCGCCAATTTTAGTACGAATAGACCGTTACACATCCGATCTTCGACCAATAGCAGCAGGAGTTCCACAAGGATCATTTCTGGCACTACTATTATTCAATATATTCATGCACGACCTTCCAAATACAAATCCCATATCCACAGATATGTATGCCGATGACACCGTTATTTTCTATTGGCTTCCAGACTTAAGTACTGCAATCAACAGGCTACAAATATCATTAAATATGTTGTCTAAGTGGTTCAAAATGTAGCGCGTAGTATTAAATTCTAATAAAACGTAAACGAAAATATTCTCCTTAAGATCTTATGAAAATCCACCCCCATTGGGTCTGCAGGGAAAACAACTAACATGGAAGCCTCCAGAAACACCAGTCAAATATTTAGGCTTATTGCTGGACACTACATTAACCTGAAATTCTCATATATCTTACATTTCCACAATATCCATTTCTAGAATTAAAAAGCTGTATCCATTGCTACATAAGAAATCACAGCTAGGTCTGGAGTGCTGATTGATCTACAAGTCTCTTATACGCCCCATAATTTCTTACGCTGCTTCTGTATGGGGTGCAGCCAGCAAAACCCACATTCATCGACTTCAGGTTATACAAAACAAATTTCTCCGCAGTATTACAAAGGCCCCATGGTTCATTAGAAATGATATATTAGTTATTTGTTCATATGTTACTATAATCTTGAAATTCTTGACTTTCTAGAAATAATGAGATACGTGAGATCCTAGAATGAAGTATGAACTTCGTAAATTTTGTAGTCCAAATCAATCTTAATCAATTTTGTTGGCTTAGCTAAGAAATCGAATTAATGTTCTGCAGCATTAACCCTTGTATACTCCTTGCTGTTTCTGCTTTAGATCATGAATTATATTTAAGTTGCACTTACCTCCTTCTTTACATTTCGGATCAGTTTCTCCTTGAACTCGTTCTCTGAAAAAAAAAGAAACAAAATAATACTTAAACGCAATATTTGTGTAATAGCAGCTTCATTTGTTTTGGAACCTTTATGTCAGCAAAAACAAATTTCTGTCACACCCTCCACAGTGACAGAAACCAATAATATTGGATTAAAAGGTCTTGTCTCCATAAAATTGCACGAAATTCCCATTAATTACAATATTGTAAGTACTTCGGAGAGCAGGTCGCTTTGATTCTAATTGAATACTTTCAGATTACACTACCACTAGCAATCTAAGTCGCGTTAGTGCTTTAGAAGTGCTATTTGAGATGAGGGATAGAGAAAGAAAGGCAAATGAAGAAATATTTCATCTTCAGTCAAA
Source organism: Mantis religiosa (assembly GCA_030765055.1). Classification (NCBI taxonomy): domain Eukaryota; kingdom Metazoa; phylum Arthropoda; class Insecta; order Mantodea; family Mantidae; genus Mantis; species Mantis religiosa. The sequence goes on along the minus strand of CM060951.1, from coordinate 49,344,467 downwards.
CTCCGTTGTTAAGGGAATCTCGGTTACCATGTTTTTTACTTTTGTTATGTTACGTTTCCAGAATTACCAACATCTGAAGACGAAACAATTGCCGGTATGTCAAAATTCATTACGCGCTGTTTTTTTTTTTAAAATAAATATTTTTTCCCGTATAAAAGCGATATGCTTTTGAAATCAATTTTATAAAGAAGAAGGAGGTATTAACATCAACTTCTTAAGTGAAAATTCTGTTAGAAATATTTTTATTTGTGTAATATTTGTTGCTTCACTGTGACTAGCTTCATTTTCTGTGTGATCAAATGAAGAAATGCTTTCCGGAATCTTAATTTTTTCCCAAAACGTGAATAAGTGAAACCAAATTAAAATATCTGATCTGCACCATTAGATTTACATAAATGTATCCACCTCGCTATCGTTTATTACTGGGTAAACAAGTTTCTGCTACAAACGTTCATTGTTTTCGATACTACGTAAAGTAAACTTTAATATCGAAAATACGAGCTTTGAGGACTCCTGGATTAAAAAACAAATCATTTTAAGAAATAGGTCAGTGGGTATGTGTGTATGTGGTGAACAATAACTCCAAAACGAAAAGTCATTTAAATATCAAATTTAATTTTTCACTTCAGTATCTTTCAAGAATTCATCACGAATATTTCCAATAAAACTCTCCCACCCAGGCAACCCTATATTTGGAATATTTTTTAAATTTTTTATTCTCAAAAATGCCACTAACGATTTTCTTTAAACAGCATATGCTTAAGATATATTCGTGCCAAATGAAATGTCTGTATTGAATTTTTAGAGAATGTATTTTGAAATGCTCTTCATTCTGGACGCATTTTGCATAACTGGTGTGAGATAAAATGTTACAGCACAAAAAACGCAGATCTCAAAATACACAATTTATTCAAATGCATTCTTTTCTTGTGTGAGTTGTTTCCCAGGTATTTCGTTATTTGTTTGAACACTCTCCAAATGAGAAATCGTTATTCGTCCATGTCCTAAACGTGCAAAGAGAATACAATTTCAAAGCTATTACATATGGAACCCTCGTAAAAGATTTCATTTTCGCTCAAGTCCACAACTATATTCTTCTCTTTTCATTGTAGGTACCTCTTGAAATCATGCAATAAATCCATTTCTACAAATTTCTAACTCAAGTAACAGAATTAGATAGAAGACTAGTTTTTAGAATGGTTTGCACTAGAGAGAGTAAAGAAAGTTACGTGAGTGGATGTGTTATTTTTTGCAGTTATGTGATATTTCTTCAGTCTAATTCGTTTTAATCCCGATAAACTTGAAATTGACTTGAATCGCCAAAAATATCATTTGAAATAAATTTTGTTTTAATGATATCTGTATTTTTATGTAGTAAGTTTTAGCTTAACAGTACCATTTATGTAAGATTATATCAAATTAATTCTAGATGAAGAGAGCTTCACTGGCGATTTCTAGAAATTCATATAAAGAATTATTTTATTTGCGATTTAAAATATATTTAAAAAAAGATATTTGAACTAGACGCCAGAATAGGATGTCGAACGGCAGGGGGACCAAAAATGAGACGGAGAGATAGCTTCTAAAAGATAGCAGGGCAAGACCAATAGGAGAACACAACAAAAGGAAGAATCAGCAAAACGTTCTTCCCTTCTGTGCAAGAACGACTAAAAATGAGGATCCCACTAAACGGACATGGGAAGACAAGAGACTACTACAACAGATTCAAAATCGCGGAAAGTGCAATGTGCAAATGTGAACTACAAAACCAAACAGTGGATCATTTAATATACGATTGTCCTCTTCTGAACAGTGAAAGATTATAACTAAAACAAAACATTAGACTGAGAGTGGACAGTGGCCGGCAACAAACAGTGATCTAATCAAGCACTACCAAAAACAATTTTTAAAATTCATAAACAAAATAGACTTTGAAAAACTGTAAAAGCATAGTCAAAACCATTGTCTGTATCATATATTGAAAACTTTTAAACGTATAACACTTGTAAAAGTTGTAATTACTACAACTAGGTATAATAAGTTTAAGGAATGCATGTAGTGTTACGATGTAACGGAGCATGCAGTGTTAATAAATATATAAATAAATGATGGCAGGGATACAGTAGTCAACACAAACTAAGAACAGAGCTATATGAAGACACTGGTAGAAGTGGCCACCCAGGTACTGTAAACTAAACGTTTGTGTGTGTGTGTGTGTGTGTGTGTGTGTGTGTGTGTGTGTGTGTGTGTGTGTGTGTGTGTGTGTGTCATAAATAAATCTTTACAACAATGGTGTATGTTTTAAGAGTGTAAATTAAAGAAAGACAGTGTTAAGGACACAAAAATACGCAGGAACTGCACAAGGCTCTTAGGAATTGCAACCCTAAAGAGCTTCCGAATTGCTACTCCCCTCGCAGCAGTAAATACTCAAAAGTATTTAAAAGCTTTTCATTTTCATTCCTTCATTTGAACTAAATCATTACGGTCATTTTTAAGAGAACCAAAATTTTCGAAAACGTTCCCATGCTAAGGTAGATAAATGAATGAAATTTTCATGACAGCCTTGGGTCACATTGTTGGAAGGACCAAACTTTGATACCAAGAATAGTATTTAACCAAATTTTCGTTTTTGAGTAATGCTGTCTATAGACAGAGGCACCCGCACACATGGACATCGTTCTAAAAGTCCTTTAGGGACCTTCAATCATATAATTCCTGTGAAATATTAGTATTGAATTTTTGGATGGAATGCAATACCTACTTGTTTCACTTTCTGCACATAATATTACCCGAAAAACTGTCTCCTCATACAACATCCGCAAATTATGGTGTATTACAAATGACGAGAGCAAATCGTGGAAAACGAGAAGTCATGTAAAGGTTTTCATGAAATTAAAAAAAAAAATCACCAAATGCTAGGTACCGAGTACTAATATTTTAATCTGCGAATTTAATTTCTACATTGCAAATTACGAAAGTTTTTATTTATATACCTTTGGGAGTTTGGTTTCTTGCAATAGATTAATATATTGTATATTGATGACTTATAGGGAAAAAAAAGAAATGTTAGAAGTATGCGAACCCGCAACAGGTTGTCTGGAAAAATAAAAAGGAAAGAAATGATTAAGTGCGAAAACGAATCTGCTATGTTTTCAGCCTGAAACACAAATAATAGAGAAAGAAGCATCTGGTGTTTTGGTACCTTCTTGCTTCTTTTCCCTCCCCTTTTTATTTTCTTTCTCTGTTTTTCCTCTTAACACACCCAGGTCTGCAAAAATCGTGTATGATGGAGGTGATATGATGCATAAATCAGTTCGGGATATATTCAAATAAGACTTTTTCGACATGTGCCTCTGAAAGTAAAGGGAGGGGGAGGAAACAGGAAAGCATTTGGTATGAAGAGTTTCATGTAAATGTTGAATATGTAAGCTGATAAGGGATTTGAATTAAAGCAATTCACCCCAAATAGCATTCCAACTCGAGCCTAAAGGTTTGAAGGCAATTACATTACCCACACAAAGGAGATTAGGTATGCATGTTTGAGCGCATTGTATCTTTAAACAATGTATACTATTCAAGTTCCTAAGCAGACCAACTTGATGGTCGAGTGATCGTGGTTTTGACTTTTCAAATGCTGGGTTCTGTATGAAGTAAAAAGGGAATTAAACATATCAAAAATGTCTATTGAAGTTGACTACTTTTCAACAACTTGTATGACAGTGACACAGTAGCTATGGTCCAAGCTTATAGGTAGGTTAGCATAGGGCAGCTCGATAGATAAACGGAGATATATATGTACAGCTGCGGTAGCACTTTCGTCTACTGTAAATACTATGTAGAAGCCTATCAAACGATAGCCAGAACTTTCTGTAAGTTTCCGTTCTAACCGATTCTCGAAATACCTGGAACTCCGTGGAAATAACTATTCAGTGGCTATAAATAAGCAAGCGTTCTCTCGAGTGAACCATTTTGTGAGAGCGTTTCTGATACGACAAAAACGCCCTCCTCCGAGCGATTCTGTAACAAATACGTGACGTGCAGTGACTTGCTACAAGAAATTCGTCCGGAAAAAGAGGCAATGTTGTATTTTCTGCACACTACAAGGAGGCAAGGCAGAATAATAAATAACGTCATCACTTTTGCAGCCTACATGATGTTTATGCTTGCCTTCCGGATATGATAAGTATGCTAGGTTCATGTAATATACACAGCATTGTCACATAACACCTATTATTGCAGTTGCTGAAACGAGCATTAGATCTGGCAGCATGGATGACTCATATGCACTCTCATACACTTGTTGCTCTCTTGTATTCATATTTATTAATTATATATAATATACAACACCAAATTAACAAAATATGTTTACAATATATTCCTTATTCATTTTTTTACTGTTCATTTTTACTATCTACAGTTTACACTACCTCCTGAAATCCTAATCCGTCCAAAGAGTTTCTATATCACAACAGTGTCCTCTACAGTTTCTCCGCTGCCAGTAAGGAAGTTAGGATAATAACCTTGGGAACACTGTCAAATCTGACACTCCAAATAAACAATAATTGCAATATCCACAAGATCTTGCATAGTTGAGATACCGCGTAGGAAAACGTACCTCTAGGCATCTCGTTGTTCTCGTCTCTTAGGTAGAACTAGCAGACTGGTCATTCTCTTTAACTGTTGGAAGCTGATGGAAAAAGTCATTGTCTAGGTACAAAATAAATGCAGGTTTTAACCTATCGATGGAGATGTTAACTTCTCTACCCTTGACTCTTACAGTGAAAAACTTCTCTTGAGGTTTAATAACGGCGAATGGTCCATCGTAAGGAGGTTCGATTGATTGCTTCGCTCTATCGATCCTTATGAATACATGAGAGCAACTGAAGAGATCTTTATGAATGAACACATTTCTTTTATTGTTTCTGCAGGTCTCAGTTGGTCCATATGTTGTCGTAGATCAGCAACACACTCATTTCCTAGTAAACAGATCCACTAACAGAGAAGATAAACAGTCCAAACCCCTCTCCCTCTTCATGCCCCGCTTGCCAAGCTCAATTAGGTTAAGTTATGAGGATAACATCCTTCGGGCTTTTTTCCCTATTTCTGAAAAATGAATGTCGGTTAAGTGCAAGCTCTGTGGACCCCGGATTCATTTGTGCATTATTTCACACATTTCATTTTTCGTCTGATGTGACCTGAGTGTTTAAGGTACGTTAAACCGTAAACAAAGTTTTAAAAAGTATTCCTATCGAAACAGCGAAAACTGCACAGTCACAGTAACGTCAAGTTCTGCGGAGGATAGCTTTGCATTGTGTAGTATGAAGAACTGTTTGCTGTTAGGATTTATATTATACTGAAGGAAAGAGCACCTGTAATACTGTAAAACGTTAGCATGTTGTAAAAGTGTATTTATTTAATGGAGTACTAACAAGAGATGTCTTTCAACATTTCACGCCAGTCAGGAGTCACAGAATTGACTTTAATTGAACAATATGCGGTAATTAATTCCTGGAAATCCAGGGCGAAAACAAGAGGCACAAAGGCACAAGTAAACAGTATCCAAAACTAAAATACAGTCCCTCTGGAAATTAGGCAGATGTAGCTAAAGCAAGGGCAACTAGCTCTAAATTCATAAAAGCTGTTCTCATAAAGGACGTTGGCATTCCTTAGGGAAAATAACATTTTCTGATTTTCCACGCTCGCTGCATTTTGATATGCAGAACGTTCAACCGCAGGGAAACATCTCCCCCGTCGCCTTTCAAAGCCAGAGCTACATTCCTGAAAATTGTACTTTCGCTCTACCGGAAAATGAAAATTTACGATATTTTATGTCAAATTAGCAGAACTCGCAGCTCTGCTCGCATGTTGAATAAAAGGGAATGATTTTCAATCTCCCTCTCTTAAACTCTCTTACATCACCTTTAACGAGTGAGCGATCACTCAGAAGGATCACATTTAGGAGATCCAGGGTTCGATTCTTGCTCTCGACGCACATTCAGAGTATGGAGTTTCTCAGCTGAACAGGTGAACTGCACTTCCACGTGACTTGCAATTCACACCACTCCCTTTCATCGTTTTGCTTCATCTGCTTTAAGATTCTAAGACTGCAGCAGGAATGTGGAATTTGCGCTTTGAAAAGACCTTTCCTGACCCTTGGCGAGTCTCGTGAGGTCGGCTTCCTGAGAAGAGTCTCCTCTAATACTGGGATTTCAGAATGGCAGGCTGCTGAAATCATTTTCCTTCCTGAAAACTGTCTTCTCTGTTCTCGGTATCCCAAATTGCTGTAGGGCCGGTGGCCGTCAACATTGGTGTCATGCTGGAATCGTTATTAAGCGTGTTCTTGCTAGCGCACATTGTCGTCCCATCTGGTTGTCCTTCAGGTTCACTCTTCATCCCTTCTTCAAGGGTTACATGAAATAACAAAGGAGTCACAGCCTCCATGTGTAGCTGCGCTGTAGTTACTGAAGGTCCCTTGTCTTATTACTCCTAAATTCATTTTCTCTCTGCCCTTGTCTCTCCGACCATGTCTTTCATTCTCTCCCCCTCTCTCCTCTTTAACATGCTTTTCTCTCTCTCTTCTTTCCATTCTTTCATGTTCTCTTCCATTTTGCCTTCTCTCTCTCTTTCTCTCAGTCTCCAATGCTTATGTGATATATCCGTGGGGATGTATTTTAAACTAATTCATCAAAGCTCTTCTCTCACTATAATCATCTTGCTAAGACATGATCAGACAGCGTAACATGGGCACCAATGACACAGTTAAACTCTAGATACGGGTTTGTTTACTATGACTGAGTTCTCAATGCCAGTAAGAGAGAGGGTGTGGTAAATCAAAACAGTCATAAGAATGCGATATAACAGTTGACATATTACCTCACTGTTCAGGCTTCCAAATGTTTCACTCTTAAGTTGGTAATTATCAATGCAACATATTTTGTTTTCATATTTCGTTCATCCAACGATATCATTGTGAAATAAGCACGAGTTCACTGATCTAATTTTTTTTTTCGCCGTTCCTCCTTCGACTCTTGCGCCTGGCGTAGTGTGCTAGAGCGTGTACTTTGGTTCCCTGGGTCCGTAATGCATCCGAGATTGATCCCACCCCTAGGGGGTGCGGATTTTAAGTCCCGGGTATAGGATCGGTACCCATGCTCATCATCGTGAGGAAATTCAGGAGTTACCGTAGGTAGCCAACCCTGGTCTACAAAGCTAACTTTCCAGTGGGGGTACGGAGATGCTGACCACATCTCCTCCCCATATCGGATGGATGATCACCCACCTCTATCTTACGTATATGAGCTTGAAACCGGCAGTCGGATTGCCTGACTCAGGCCAACTGTAGGCTTTTACGCCATGGGTTACGTTACTTTCCCCTTGTTAATATCCTCATATGATTTCAGAGTGAGCATTTGACTGTCTACAATATATTTTCTAAAAGTTTTAAAGTAAGTCTCCCGTGGTTATCAGTTAAATGCTGCCTGTAGTAGAAGTTGCGCTTGATGACGTGAAGCTTGTAACCTTTTAAAAAATAGTGTTAGACAACAAACGCTTACATTCGAAAATAAATAAATTAATTTCAAGTTCTCAATGAAAGGGGTTGCATAATTTTTCTTAGAAAACTTATTTTTTCCACCCATGTTGTGGTAAGCATAGTATTATGCATATTTTATCTTTACAAGTAATTAGAAATTTCCTCTCCAGGGAAGTACATTATCAGTACACCATTTTATAGCTTCTTTAATTGCTAAGAGCTCCGACGACTGGAATACAGAACATTCAGGTGACAATTTTAACATGGAGTGAGTTAGTTCCGATTGGTTTTCATAAACAACAAAAGCACATCCTACTGCAGATATATTATCTTCAAATTGGTAACGCGAACCGTCTCTTCGTTTGGGCGCAAGTGAGTCCTCTGGTGGTAAGTTATAACTAGCTCCCTTATAGCATAAAGAACTATTAAGGACTTTTATCTCAGGTAAAAGGAAACTAGCAAGAGTTGACTCGAAATACAATCAAGTTCTTTGTCAAAACCTTTTCTGCTTTGAAATCTAAGTAAACTTATTAACTGATAGTAAAGTTGTAAAAAAAAGTGCATAAACTTTCTTCAGACAAAATTAGTAACAGAAATAACTGTACATATTATTTCGGAGTTGGTGCATGTTGGTAAAAGTCTCTCCAAAAAGCTTTTCAGCATCCTTTCTCATTGTGGGTCATCTTATTAGGAATCTTTCGCTATGACTGCATAATATAAAGCTGTCTTTCTAGCCCTATTAAGGGAAATTTCATTCTCTTGTACTTCACTTTTCAGTTGTTAATTTCAGTTCTCGGATTCTTGTTTTAGCTTTAGCGTCTTCCGTGACATACCTTGTCGCTTGCTTCTGTTTCATTATTCATAAGAACGGCACTCCAACAGAAAAGTTTAAGCCATGTGATATATCTATACCTAGATGTATACTTTACTTTTCAGAGTAAGTAATGCAATCGATCCTTGGTAATAAAATATTAAACTTACTTTAAAACTTTATGTTGCTTACCTTATACAAGTTTCCAGTGAAAAATGGTTTTAAAAAACAATGGAGGCCGTATTGATCAGGAACAGGTTCGGAAGAAAAAGACTCAATTATTTTCTGGTTTTACTCTAACCACTGAGGCAAACCCACATACCAGTGTTAAATTGATTGGGTTCTAATTGGAGCTATGAGTCCTCTTATCCTCAGGTATATGGTTGTAGGAAATGGATTTTGGTGGCTGTTGGCTACTCAGTCGTATTAATAACACTTTGTTTGTTGTATAATTATTTGGTTTAATTCCTACTAAATTTGCTATCGACTTGGATCGGCGACCACCTGTTAGTAAAATTCCTAACATAAATTCAATTTTACTTGAAACTCTGGATTACTTGTTTAAAGTTACTTCCGCGCGGTTTCTATTTCTTCTTTATACGGAGACTAGTTTGCTCTAATAAACTTCTAATGCAGCTTCCACTTACGCTGGTTGCGCAATTCTTAACTTCCCTGCATTTCAGACTTATAAATCTTCGCTTCTCTTCTTAACGCACATGAACACGTCCTTCCTGTCGCAGTATCACCTTTTAGGTAAGTTTTTGTTACTTCACGATTCAGTAAGAACCTTATTCTGACCTCCTCTCTAACTATTCTGTTAAATGTAGTGGAATTATAGAAAAAGTAATAAAATTACATTATTTATCCTATCACAATAACCCTGTTATCACATGACCAAACTAGCACACCCTTTTCAAATGTTACATTATTATTGGTTCTTCATTTATTTCGAATTTTCTCATTGGTTTGCAAAACTGATTTAACTCATTGACGTTCAGCCCACCCTGAGTTGGGGAATGCCTACCCTGAGTTGCTTGTAACGGTATACATCGTTATCAAATCAGCGAAGTAAATCTCTTTAGCGTTCATGCTCAACTGCATTTTAAAAGCCCCTTTGTCCCAACACATTCCTGGCTGGCAGTATTCTATAGTTCTCAGACATTGAACTTTTACTAGCACAAAGAAGATAACGGTCCTTCCTTCCTGTCTCTCCGGCATGTACAGATTTTTACAAGAATATTTTCTCTTCCTTGCCTGGATGCTAGTATATATGTTATATTAAATTATATTCTTCCCTTCTTATTCTTTAAGTCAACCGCTATTTTAATCATTACTTTATCCATTCTAATTTCATATTATTATAACAAGATTTTTATATTAGTTTAGCAAAGCATTTTTATTAATTTATCTTCTTTTTTAATTATCTGACTTCGATTAATTCGCCGCCTCCTAATCGCTGCCTGATACTGCAGTTACACCACGCAGGATAATGCGAATAATTATACAAACTGAGTCACCCAAATGTTTAAGAGGCAGGAAAACTGTAGTAGCATACTTTAAGACTATTAGTAGTCAACACAAAAGTATATCTACAATCAATGTATCGCAGAATGACGTTAAAAGTTGACAGGTGACTTTCTAGCGAAAACTGCCAAAAATTATTTTTTCAGTTTATACTGTCCTTTAATATGGAAGTTCAGCTTTAATATTGACATATATTTTACCATTTTATGCATAATATTTATGTTTTAAATGTATATATATTTTAATGAGTGCTTGCACTTTCAATTCTGCATCAGGAAAAAAATTAAAAATCCCTACCATTTTAGAGTAGAGGAGTAAACTTTTTTTAATTTACTTCCTCCAACGTTAAGTCATATCGGACGATGAATGAAATGGGTGAAATGATGCTCAAATGAGACCGGGATCCATGGAGCTTAGAGTTTACCTGATATTCGTCTTCTAGGATAAGGAAAACCCCGGAAAAAACCTGATAGGTAACTCGCCCTAACCGGGATTTGAACTTGGCACCTCTTGAACGTGAAGCAGACACGCTACCGAAGCGGGCAATAAACTTTTAGCCCAACTTATAGTGGAAGTTAAATTCATGTTACTGTTAAAAGTCTGAATATTTTATGTGTGCAAGCCACGTGATTTCTTTCTTCGGAAAGAAGCTTTAAGAAGCTTTTTCGGCGAGTGGCATTTTCTGGCATAAGCGAACCGTTCAAAACTGTTGAAAACAGCTAAATTAAAAAATTACAATATTTCGAGATCTACAATTTTCTGTGTAGTAAGAATCTCTTAGGGTTTCCGAATTATGCAAAAGTCATCCAGAATATAGAGAACTTCTGAGAAAATTCCAGAAAATTCCAGATATACATTACATTTATCATGAAAACGTCTTAAACGTTCAGTACGAATTTTAAAGAAAATTATTAGAGCCATTTTTGAGAAAATCAATATTTTCTAAAACATTTTCCATGTAAAGTGTAATGAGTGATGCCGGTATTTTCTTTAAAATCTTCCTTTGACATTCTTGGAAGATTCTAAACTTAAATTCTAAGTTTGGTATACTGAACCAACTTTCCGTTTTTGAGTTATGCAGTTTACGGACACACGGACACACCACACAAACCTTTTTATAAAAATGCTCTTTCTTGAAATCAGGAGACCTCAAAATGTTATTCCACTGAAACCTCGTTATCAAGTTTTTAGTATGAATGCAACATCTTCTCTAGTTGTAAGTACATAGTATAAAAACTAAATAAGGTTCTTCTTACTTAAAGTTATTGGATAAAAGTAGTTTAATGAACTTAGAAACCATTATATGAATATTGTAAACATTTATACAGGGTGTTCCTTTATTGGTGTCATATATTTGGGGGAGATGTTTCTGACATAAAAAGAGTAAAACATGTTCATGTGTACATGGATATGAAAATCAAGTATATCAGAGTTATAGCAAAAAAAATCGAAGGTTATAAAAACAATAGTTGCTCGAAGTGGCTTCATCTTGCTTCGATGCATGGATTTCTTCTTATGGAAACATTTGAAGTTTTTGGTTAGGCGACTTGTACATTATATTGACATTTTGAGAGAACGTATTCAAGCTGGATTAGATAATAAAGGAAACATACCAAGAATTTTCAGCAGAGTACGGCAGATCATGGAACACTACGCTTACTGGATGCATCGAAGCAAGAGAAAGCCACTTCGAGCAACTTTTGTAATTTGCTAATTATTGTAATGTAATTTTTGTGTTGCAACATTCCGGGTCCCCCGCATGACTTGCGGGCATCCGAGGTAACCACGGAGCAAATCCACCAGCAGCAAAAGCTGAGCTCCCATAATTTAACCAAGAGTTGTTTGGCCTCAAAATCATTCTAATCAAATCTAATTTACTCTACTTCATCGCGAGGGTGCAAGGGCATATCATCCTGTCTTCCTATAGAAGAGTAATATACTACCTTAAGTCTTTCTTCCATCTATGATACAATGATTCATGGATTTATCAAATTTCATATTGGGAAAATCTGTTCTTAAGGCGGCAAAAAGTAAAATGCAGACAAAAAATAAAGCTTCCTCTGTATAGTGACACAAATACAATAAAGCAATGAAGAATCAATCTTCGGCTGAAAAATTGTGAAAGGGAAGTAACATGACTTTCCTTGCTTTAATAGTTAGGTTTGAGACACTAAAGAAACATTTAAATTGTATGACATTACTAAGCACACAATATTCCTAAAATACCCAGTTAAAATATTACATTTCAAAGCAGCTGAACGTAACGGAAAATGTTTAAATCTAAGACCTTTGCATCAACAATGTAAACAATGTTTTTACTTGGAATTATATGGAAAGATAGAGTCAGACTGAAAAATTGAATTCCATAGCCGGGATTTTAACCACGGATCTTCTGGTTGCCATCCAGCCGCTCCAATCCTTGAGCTACTATGGCCAACGTGCCGATATGACATTAAATTCTCCAACTGACTAGTGTTTTTCCAGGTAAACCACTTAGGAGTACTCATAAACACATGAGACAACTACCTTAATGGCGACTTACAACATGTAAGTACTTTAAGGCCCGGGCTTTATAGTTAACCACTATTAGGCAAATTAATGGAAATTAATTGTTCTTACACACTAGCCGTATGTGGGCTAAATTGTGGAAACGTAGAGTCAGACTGAAAAATTCAATGCCATAGCCGGGATTTGTACCACGGATCTTCTGTTTGCCGTCCAGTCGCTCTAAACCATTGAGCTACTATATACTACATAGTAGCTCAAGGGCTAGAGTGGCTGGACGGCAACCTGAAGATCCGTGGTACAAATCCCGGCTATGGCATTGAATTTTTCAGTCTGACTCTATCTTTCCATACTTTAGCCTACACTCGGCCAGTGGAAAAGAACAATTAATTTCCAATGTTTTTACTTACTAAAATATAATATCATATTATAGAGCAGCTCTTTTAGTCATAATTAAAGTAAAATTCTCACTTTAAATAAGACGGGACATTCCTTTTCGTAAATACCTGTACAGCCTGTAAGTTTAATAGTGAAAACCAGACGAAACAACAAATGTAAAAAAAAAAAATGTCTGATAAATTCTTGCATTTCACTTGTTTACGAAGTGGCAACTTAAGGATTATAATTATGTTTATATAAGTGTAATAGAGATATTAAAGAGATGTTTATTTTTTAAGTATTATTCAATTTACTTTCTCTAACATTTAAGAATAATTGCATATTTACTTAAATGACATTGTCAGTACTATTTCTATTTATAAATCAGAAGAGCAATTTGTAAGCTTTCTGTGTCCCATCGCAAAACTTTGTAATAAGGTCAGGTTTCTAAATAAATAAATGATTTCGCCCAAAAATTCGTTATAATATTTAAAACTACGTGTTATAAGGCCCCTTTTAGAAAAAGAAAACAAAAGAGAATTTTCGAAATAGATCAGTACCTACGTCAGTATGTTTGTTGTTGATACACAAAACAGTTATCTCAAATACATTAACTGTAAATTGATATTTTTGTGCAGTCAGGTCTATGGTTTACGAATTATACATCTTATTTCCGAATAAAGGAAATTTCGCAAGCTAATACTGGAAGATTCAAGACGTGTTGACATTCAATATACTAAGTATATGGTATGCAGCTCCAAATCATTACAGCCGCTATTTAGAAAATATAAAATAAAAGTTAACAAGGAGCTTGGTGTCCAAGTCTGTAAACTACTAGCAGAGACTATCACTTCTAAGGAACTAAAAGGTCATTGGTGTGTGCCGTGTTGGAACCGGCCACCTTGGGCTTAGGCCAGCGTCCAACTAACAGAGCGGTTGTACATGTATTTGATTAATCTAAGATATTATCACACAAATATGCCAGTCAAAGAGACATATGAAGTGAAGCGATGCTTTGGGTGTGGTCGACTTCAAAATTCTCGTTTATAGTAACTGAGAGATGCATGAGTGTTATCGAAGTACCGCCGGCCCAATGGATGATAGTGTTAATAAACCTAGTATTTTTTCTGTCTATAGGCGTTAGTTGAAGCCTTATATATCATTTAAAAATGTATATTAATATTTAATTGTAAATATAAATATTGAACTCCACTGATTTAGAAGCACAACTAAAAATTGAAAAATTGAATAAACTGTCATCGTCTTTTTTTGTACAGGCCCATGGCCTATTCATGTTCACACAGGGAATTTTCAGAGAGATGATATCAGTGGTATTTTCAACAGTCCTTATTTCGGATTGTCCCGAATCTCTGCTTTCCTGTTGGGAGTATGACTCAAGCTATCTTGATCTGCCTGATGCCTTCGGTTATGTCTATGTGAGCTCCCACTCTTCTCCTTTCATGAATTTTCTAGGATTTATAATATTGCATTTTAGTGTCACATTTTCATTTTTTACTCTGTGTAATCTGACTTTTCTCAGTATAATTTGTAAAGGTATTCGTTACTGCTGTAACCATGATCTGTTCTGCCCACCTCGGTAGCGTAGAGGATAGCGTGTCTGCTTCACGTTCAAGAGGTCCCGAGTTCAAATCTCGGTCAGGGTGATTTACCTGGATAAGGTTTTTCCGGGGTTTTCCCTTATCCTGATAGACGAATGTCGGGTAACTCTAAGCTCCATGGACTCCGGACACATTTGAGCATCATTTCACCCATTTCATTCATCATCCGATATGACTTAAAGCTGGAGGACGTAAATTACAAAAAAAAAAAAAAAAAAAAAAAAAAAAAAAAAAGATCTGTTCTGGCATTTTTTTTTTCTTTTAATAAGCTTCTGCGCTATATTTCATCACTGATCCCGTCATGATTATAAACATTTTCAGTCTTAAGACATTTACTCTTCTATACAATATCCCTTAGGCAAAACCTGATAATCTTAAAAGTCAGTAATATTAACTGCACACCTGACGAGTGTTTTTTTATAATATAGACACTTATATTAGTTTACATTTTAAAGATCTGGACGCGCATCTAGTTTTCTTTATTGACATTACAATATAAAATTTTATTGCAATCTTTATACATTTGCGGATAGAACTTTGGAGATTACCTTCAGCTTTGGTTTTATCATTCATGCATATTTTTGCTCTCGTGTTAGGATATAATACTTCAATTAAATTTAGCACTTAACCTTGGAAGAGTATTTGAGCCTGTTAAAACATCCATGATTGCGTCTTTTTTTTTTTTTTTTTTTTTTTTTTTTTTTTTTTTGATTCGGTTGAAAGCTTATGAAAAGTCAACAAAGTATAAATGCGCAGATTTCTACATTCAATTTCCTTTTCGACTTCTTAATCTAAAAATAATGAAATCTATTTTACTTCTTTTCCTAAACCCTTGATGTACCTCTCTTATTTTTATTTTATATTTGAATTACATACTATTTAACTTTCAGATGAGGATTTTAAAAAAAATCATGTACATGATAAATGTTTACTCGGTTTTCGTATTTTTGTGCAAAAATGACTAATAATTTTGGTTAATACCGAATGTTAAGATATGTTTATCATTCATAAAATGTATATTGGCAATTTTATCTTAAGTTGCCGTTCTGAATTAACATTAACTAATTCTGTGTAGTAATAAAAGATCAATATAATTGCACAAAAAGGAGGTTATCTTAGTTTACGATTTATTCAACATCAGTTTCTTCTGCATCCTATGACATTTTCGAAAAAAAAAATTTAGCTTTCTTCATGAAGAGGTGTGACGCGGTGTCTTAATTAGGTGGATTCTTTACGAACAAAATGTCGGCAAACGATAGCTGAGTACTTTGGTTTGGATTCATGTATTGTGGTGCAACCAATCCAAACTGTTTAATCCAATCAGTTTAAGAGATACATTTTTTGTATATATATGTATGTAAATGTTTCAAACTTTTTCAGCGTGTGTTTTGGAAAATATTGAACTTCAGTTCAATTATATAATATTTTAAGTAGTGAACAATAATCGTGATACTTTGATTCTCAAGCCCTCTTGATAAATTTACATTACTAAACTAAATTCATTATCCAAGGAGCATTTCGAATATTGAAAGATGCTGATAAGAAGGACTGCGAAAAATGAAGTTGAAAGCTTTATACATTGCTTTGGTAAACGGCTGTTTAAATTTCCATTTGTTGCTATAAATAGTTTATATTAAAATAACTGTCTAACTTCAAAGCACAAGTCATCATAACAACAATCCGATAAAAACACAGGACATTTTTCGCATTTGTTTCAAAATGTTATCGGTTCATACGTTAGTAGCAGTTCTAATAATACCGATGTGCACTCCGTGACGTCATTTATTATGGTATCTCTACCTACCTTCTCATCTCACTTTGTGGAGATAAAATGTGTCAGCAACAGGTATGACTGAGGTAATTAATTCGTTGGACTCGAGCAATTGTCTTTTGTCCTTTTCTGCTTACATAATTACAATTAACTTAGAATATGTTTACCGGTTTACAATTTTGTTATAAATCTAATTCAATTACACGAATCCAAGTATTGACAAGTTCAAACAAAATGGATATAAAACTCCTTGAATCTCAAAGCAGGTAACGGCGACTACACAGGGTGGCTTAAAATTTCATTCTGTACACTGAAGAATTAAAGGAAAGAATACATAAAGCTAATCTCTGAATTTTATCATTATGTAAAGAATAAAAGTGGCGTAAAACGTTATATTATTGTGCAGTACTGCACGATGATTTGGTGCATCCAATATTCGAATTACAAACACACTCCAAGGCTACCACAAAGTAAGATAAAGAGGCGGACTTCGGCACTGTAGTTCATATGGTCATAAGGGAGAGATCCGAGAGCCACGGCCGAGCATAGGTCAGGGTCCCTAACAGTTTCAGATTGAAGCTCCGGTGGCGTTTCCCTGCCATGCAGTACCGAGATACTTGTCGTTACATTGCATCCCTGAAAGAACCAAAACGGGTGAAAAGAGGTGAGGTGAAATGGGAGAAAAGGAAATTTGGAAGGTGAAAGAGACCTTTTCAACATGTTACTAGCGACTCGGGGAGACCGCCGAGAAACCCTAGCTCAGGAAGACCCCTGCCGGGATCGAACCCACCCACACGTGCTATGGCCTGTGCTACTTCATACTGTCGCCGACAATATTGTTGCGAGGAGGTGCTGCCGAAGCACACAAAGAGACAGATAGTGCAGCGCGGAGATAAGGGACAGATAGGGTAACGCGGAGATAAAAGTCTGCTGAAACTTATAAAGAGGCAGATAGCTGCCTCTTGTTTGTTACAGAACATTCCAGAAATGTCTAGAAATATCAGTGGACGTATAAATGGAAGCCGGAGTTAGTTGAGTAGATAGTCGTAAGGGAGAGTCGAAATGGAACTTGATAAACGTGTATGCCATTCCGAATCAGGAGGCGAAGACAATCACAGACTGCCTCGTGGAGCAACTGTTCTGCCGTTTTGGGGTGCCGTTACAGCTCCATAGTGATCAGGGCACCAATTTTGAGTCTAACCTAATGAAGGAGCCATTGGAAAGGCTTGGTGTGAACAGAACCCGCACAACACTCCTACATCCGCAATCGGACGGCATGGCCGAGAGGTACATCAAGACCTTGGAAGAACACCTGAGGAAGGTAGTGGCCAGCCATCAGCGAGACTGGGACGTCAAGGTGCCACTGTTCCTGCTGGCCTACCGCTCGTCAACACACGACACCACTGGGTTTACGTCCACAAGCTTAATGTTCGGCCAAGAATTACGCCTCCCCTGTGATCTGGCCTTTGGGAGCCCCCCGGACGCAAAACAGCCGGCAACTGAGTATGTGGAGAACCTGGTGGACCATCTTCACGACATGCACGAGATGGCTCGTCAGAACATCTAGAAGGCGAGCGGCCGCATGAAGACCCGATACGACAGGCAAGCCAGTAGCCAAGGGTTCCAGCAAGGTGACCTGGTCTGGTAGTATCGCCCTAGTCGGACCAAAGGATGCTGCTCAAAACTTCAACAGCCGTGGCAAGGACCGTACCGGGTGGTGAAGAGGATTAACGACTTGGTCTACCGCATCCAGAAGGTGCCCCGAGGGAAGATGTTGGTGGTACAGTTGAGTCCAGAGGTTCTACTCTCATTAGTCTTGGAGCCCTAGGACCAAGAAGCTAGCCTTTTTCAATCAGGGAGTATCAGAGCTGTCTCAAAGGGCACCCGGCGTCCTCCGTAAGGCTTTCCATAGGGCAAGGCCTGGGTTACTAACAAGCCCCTCATCTGGTCCAAGGACACAAGACGGGATGGAAGTGGATACGCCACTTACGTGCGCCGACACCAAAAGGTGAAGGCTGCCGATATGACCTTGGTGGGGCGGCCTGGCGATCTAGCACGCCTTCTACTAGCTCTGCAGGCTAGTACCCGGGAATGTTAATGGCTTCCCTCAACCCCGTCCGGAGACGTACCCAATCACCCACAGGAACCACTGTCCCCTCGACACCAACCCAATCCGAACAATTCCCAGAGGGAGGGGCTCGAATGTTCGGCCTGAGGTTCCTCTAGTAACATCAGAGGTACTACTAGTGCTAGGGATCCGCAGCGCCCACACCACGGCAGCTGAAGGGGACGGATCCCCTCCCCTTGGTGGTACACCTGGATCGTCTGGCCCGCTACGATGGTGCTGTTCAGGACGACCAGCCTTGAGGAGGGAGCAGTGTCGCTGACTTCATTGTTGCGACTGAAGCGCACAAAGAGACAGATAGTGCAGTGCGGAAATAAAAGCTTGCCGAAACAGATAAAGAGAAAGATAGCTGACTGGAAGTTTCGATTTCTTGTTTGTTACAGAAAATTCCAGAAATGTCTAGAAATATCAATGGACGTATAAAAGGAAGCCATGGTTAGTTGAGTGGACAGTCGTAAGGGAGACTCGAAATGGAACTTAATAACCGTGTGCGTATAG
Organism: Mantis religiosa; assembly: GCA_030765055.1. NCBI lineage: Eukaryota > Metazoa > Arthropoda > Insecta > Mantodea > Mantidae > Mantis > Mantis religiosa. Next base: position 49,325,705 of record CM060951.1, on the reverse strand, counting down.
CTGTGTTCTGAAAGTGAACTCCTTTGTTTGTGATCGACGACCTTGAAGATTGTATTTGTGTATTTTACATAATCCTGTTACTGTAAGGTTTGGCCAAAGTTTGTAAAGAGTATTTTGAATTTCTGAAAATTGGAATTTTAATCACACGAACCCACAAAGTCACAATACGTATTTATACCATTTTTCATATGTTCGACTTAAGAAAGATGCGTTACAGATGAGGTGAGGTTTCATACGAAGGGCTTTATATTGAAGCATAATGTTATGGACCCAGCGTAGTACTTTAAAAAGTTTATACCGTACGAAGTCCTTCTCCTCTTCCAAAGCAGCTTATAACATTCAAACAGAATACTTTATGTTGTCTAAAAGTATTAGGTATTAATGACTGCAGAATGATTGGACGTACAGGAAGGAAAATGGAGGAGGTTGTACATTTTTAATGGTTACATTCTTAACAGGATACAGAGCTGAAGCAAAATCTTCTGAGAGTTTTTAAATATTGTGACGGTAGTTTTTGTTTGCAATGAGTTTTGCTTTCTGATCTGACTATTAGTGGGTCATGTAATGACAATATAAAAAAATGATGAACGGTTGCTAGGGAAAAAATAAAATCAATAATCTTGAGAGATATATGTTTTGTAATCTGGTTTCATGACGATGGAAGATTGTCGCGGTGAAAATAAAAGTTTTCTAACGGAAAATGAATAATATTCAAAAAGAGATATCCTGTAATCTTGATAGTGATGAGGAGACATGAAGGAGTGAGAAATTTTGTGTAATTAACGGAAACTAGTAAGAAAATGGAATGACTGTAGCAATTGCAGAGGAATATGTTTACTGGATACGGCCTATAAGGTATTTGCTAAAATAATAAACAGAAGGTCCCAGAATATAGCTGAATGTCTTCTCTCGGAAGAACAAAGTGGATATAGAAGAGGCAGATCCTGTGCAGATAACATTTTTATTGTAAAACAACTAATTGGAAAACATAGGGAGTTTAATAATGAAACGCATATGGCGTTTATTCACTTTGAAAAAGCCTTCGATAAGGTAACCCGATGCAAAATGTGGCAAATATTGGAAGAACGAGGATACGCACAACAATTAGTAAAATTGATACAATGCTTCTACTTCCAAACAAAAATAAATATGAGGAACAATGGTAAAATTCCTAAAAAAAATCTTACTAATCAGGGTGTCAGACAAGGATGTACTTTATCACCTACACTTTTTAGTACTTATATTGACGACCTAGTGTGCAAATGGAAGCAGCTAGTGAATTTAGCTTTTTAAATTTTAAATAAAAACTTTTTAAATACTTTATTGTTTTCTGATGACTTAGTTATTATAGGAAATAGCGAGTCTGCCCTGCAAAAATCTATTTTTAAACTTAGTGAACTTTGTAAGCAATATAATATGAAAATTTCTTTTATAAAATCAAAGGTAATGACATTCATTGGGAAAGAGCCAATTAGAACAAAAATAGTTATAAATAATCGTTGCGTTGAACAGGTAAGCCATTTTAACTACAAATACAAAAGAATATGATGTTGAAGCAACAATATTTTGGCGAACAGAGAGTTCTACGTTGATGCTAATTTGAAGCTATTATAATGTGTGGCTCAGGGTAAAACAATGAGGTTTCTCACAGGGTATGCGTGGATGTGTGTGAGAAGGATATTTAATGACACTGGAATGCCCGTTTCAAACTTATTTATTTACTGCTTTTTTTTTTTTTTTTTTTTTTTTTTTTTTTTTTTTTTTTTTTTTTTTTTTTTTTTTAGAATATCGAACTTGAAGTTGCCGACCAAGGGTTACCAATATCCCTGTTTGGAGTTACTGACGGCAGAATGTTTATTACTCGATAAACTTTATTTGTTTCTCACGTATATATGAACCGACAAAATTCTTCTCTCACCTCTTCTGGTCTGTCCTTAACCAAGACAGAAGAAGTGGACCGCCTTAATCGCCCTCACGCCTAGGACCGCTCTAATCGGCCTGACGCCTCAGACTGTCTGAGTGACCACAGATGCGCGTGGGTGTATCACTTTCACTTTCTGAAAACTCCTTTTCAACCAAAGATCCCTTTGTAGCTATTTTGTCGCCATTGTGAATGATCCAAAGAATACCCTATTCAACAAGTCAAGTGAGCCCCTTTAGAAATCTGCTAAGGACACTGTTTCTTACATTGCTTTTGTTATAACAACTTTCCCCCCAACTGCGATTCGACTCAACTGCCCTTGCAAGTGTTGTAACAAAGAACCAACATTCCTTTGAAATCCATCATGATTCTTTACTTATGGCAAACCTTAATTTCGGTATCAATGTCTACAATAAAATATGCAAATTTCAAAGAGTGTGTGGAACAACAAATAGAACATTTAGAAACAAAATACGTAAAGGAACAAAATTAAAGTTCTACAAAGTTATGGCTGTAACTATACTGACATACGGAATTGAGACTTGGACGTTAGCTAAAAAGCAACAGAGTAAAATACAGGCTTCAGAAGTGAAATTCTTGAGAAGTGTGACAGGATGCACGAAGAGGGACTTAATAAGAAATGAAAATATAAGAGAAGAGCTGCACATTTTTAGTATGAATGATAGGTTAAAAGATTTCAAACAAAAATGGAAGGAACATGTTGAAGGAATGCCAGATCATAGACTTACAAAACAAATATTACAGTATCATCCTAAAGGTAGAAGATCGGTGGGCAGACCCAGGAAACGATGGCTGGAGGACTTCGAAGGCGGAACAGGCACTTGATTGCCTATGCCATGAAGTGAAGAAGAAGACGAAGACGAAGACGAAGACGAAGACGAAGACGAAGACGAAGACGAAGACGAAGACGAAGACGAAGACGAAGACGAAGACGAAGACGAAGACGAAGACGAAGACGAAGACGAAGACGAAGGAAGAAGGAAGAAGGAAGAAGGAAGAAGGAAGAAGGAAGAAGAAGAAGGAAGAAGGAAGAAGGAAGAAGGAGAAGGAGGAGAAGGAGGGAGAAGGAGGGAGAAGGAGGGAGAAGGAGGAGAAGGAGGGAGAAGGAGGGAGAAGGAGGGAGAAGGAGGGAGAAGGAGGGAGAAGGAGGGAGAAGGAGGGAGAAGGAGGGAGAAGGAGGGAGAAGGAGGGAGAAGGAGGAGAAGGAGGGAGAAGGAGGGAGAAGGAGGGAGAAGGAGGGAGAAGGAGGGAGAAGGAGGGAGAAGGAGGGAGAAGGAGGGAGAAGGAGGGAGAAGGAGGGAGAAGGAGGAGAAGGAGGGAGAAGGAGGGAGAAGGAGGGAGAAGGAGGGAGAAGGAGGGAGGAGAAGAAGGAGGAGAAGAAGGAGGAGAAGGAGGGAGGAGAAGAAGGAGGAGAAGAAGAGGAGAAGAAGGAGGAGAAGAAGGAGGAGAAGAAGGAGGAGAAGAAGGAGGAGAAGAAGGAGGAGAAGAAGGAGGAGAAGAAGGAGGAGAAGAAGGAGGAGAAGAAGGAGGAGAAGAAGGAGGAGAAGAAGGAGGAGAAGAAGGAGGAGAAGAAGGAGGAGAAGAAGGAGGAGAAGAAGGAGGAGAAGAAGGAGGAGAAGAAGGAGGAGAAGAAGGAGGAGAAGAAGGAGGAGAAGAAGGAGGAGAAGAAGGAGGAGAAGAAGGAGGAGAAGAAGGAGGAGAAGAAGGAGGAGAAGAAGGAGGAGAAGAAGGAGGAGAAGAAGGAGGAGAAGAAGGAGGAGAAGAAGGAGGAGAAGAAGGAGGAGAAGAAGAGGAGAAGAAGGAGGAGAAGAAGGAGGAGAAGAAGGAGGAGAAGAAGGAGGAGAAGAAGGAGGAGAAGAAGGAGGAGAGAAGGAGGAGAAGAAGGAGGAGAAGAAG
>CM060951.1:49276328-49320867 GCA_030765055.1 Mantis religiosa | reverse complement strand
AAGCGTAGGTAGGCATAGAAAGAAAGAAAGAAAGAAAGAAAGAAAGGAAAGAAAGAAAGAAAGAAAGAAAGAAAGAAAGAAAGAAAGAAAGAAAGAAAGAAAGAAAAGAAAGAAAGAAAGAAAGAAAGAAAGAAAGAAAGAAGAAAGAAAGAAAGAAAGAAAGAAAGAAAGAAAGAAGAAAGAAAGAAAGAAAGAAAGAAAGAAAGAAAGAAAGAAAGAAAGAAAGAAAGAAAGAAAGAAAGAAAGAAAGAAAGAAAGAAAAGAAAGAAAGAAAGAAAGAAAGAAAGAAAGAAAGAAAGAAAGAAAAGAAAGAAAGAAAGAAAGAAAGAAAGAAAGAAAGAAAGAAAGAAAGAAAGAAAGAAAGAAAGAAAGAAAGAAAGAAAGAAAGAAAGAAAGAAAGAAAGAAAGAAAGAAAGAAAGAAAGAAAGAAAGAAAGAAAGAAAGAAAGAAAGAAAGAGAAGAAAGAAAGAAAGAAAGAAAGAAGAAAGAAAGAAAGAAAGAAAGAAAGAAAGAAAGAAAGAAAGAAAGAAGAAAGAAAGAAAGAAAGAAAGAAAGAAAGAAAGAAAGAAAGAAAGAAAGAAAGAAAGAAAGAAAGAAAGAAAGAAAGAAAGAGAAGAAAGAAAGAAAGAAAAGAAAGAAAGAAAGAAAGAAAGAAAAAAGAAATGTGAATATAATAAACAATTAAGCAAAGAAATTGCTAAATACATATTTATTTTATGCAAGATTGTTCAACATTTCTAATATTCGCTTAAATATGTAACAATTATGAATAATGACACCTAAGTATTTCATGTTATATGCTTCAATTCTATCATTTCTGTTTTCATGGATATGCGTTGATGAGTCAAATGAAAACTTTAAATTTGTAATACCAAATCGAAATTTCGCGCCGTTATCCTGTAGGTTGGTAAGAGTGCTACAAACAGCGTGCAGAATGGTCTGTAGATGGCAGCATAGTACAGATGCACTCATACCGTCGCAGTACCAGTATAAAGATGGCCGCCCCACTTGCGACTTGCACCAGGGAAATATAGCGTCTCTGTTATTCGGTTTTTGTATAGTGAAGTTGTGAAACCTATTGAAATTTATCGACGAACGAAGGTTTAGTACGGTGATGCATGTTTGTTACAGCAGCAAGTCTACGAATGGAGTAGGAAATTCGCAAATGTGTGAATTCCGTAGAAGATGCTCCACGTCCAGGTCAGGCACAACGAGTTGTGACTTCACAAAACATTGCAGCAGCTGAAGCCATAGTGAAGGAAAACCGCCGAGTGATACTGAATGACATTGCAGCATGTTTACAGATTAGCCATGGGTCAGCACACCACATTGTGCATGATTGCTACAGTTTCACAAAGTGTCTGCCACGGCAGCTGACTCCTGAAATGAGGAGAACGACGTGTTGATGCTTGTGAAGAACTTCTTCAGCGCTTTGAACGGGAAGGTGATGGCTTCCTTGCAAGAATCGTTACTGGGGACGAAACCTTGGTTTACTTCTACCAGCCAGAAACGAAGAGAGCGAGCAAGGAATGGCGCCATCCCTCATCACCAAAAGCAAAGAAGTTTCGAACAGAATCATCAGCAGGGAAGCTTATGCTGACTCTATTTTGGAGGCATTACATGCCTAGAGGGACCACTGTCACCAGTGCATCATCCACAGATCTCCTAAAAATCATCTGGGGCCATACAATCAAATCAAAGCGACGTGGATTGCTGTCAGCAGGTGTCCTTTTTGCTACATGACAAAGCAAGGCCCCTCGCTGCCCGTAGAACAGTTGCAACAGTCACAGACCTGCATTTTGAGTGTCTTCCTCATCCACCATACTCACCATTCTGATTTCCATATGTTTGGACCACTCAAAGACGCAATGGGAGGAAGAAGTTCCGTTCCGATGAATAGGTACGCCGTACGGTGTATGAGTGGTTGTGCGGACTAACAAAAGAATTAATTTCTAAAGGTATTTTTGCATTGAGCGTGGGGAAGATTATGTTGAAAAGTGATACAGCTTTGTACCACTTCTGCTCAATAAATAATATTTTTAAAAAAATATTTAAGGTTTTCATTTGACTCACCCTCGTCGATATAAAATAATGGAACTTGTAGCTAATTACTAGAATCCCAGAATTTAACATATGTACTTACAATGCATTTGAAAAATAATAAAGAGCTCCAAAATAGATCTAAAGAATTCATACGCTTTAACAATTACAGAAGCAATCAGCAACTATATCTCAGAAAGTTCATTAGTAAGACATAGCAATGCGTGGCAGGGACAATTTTAATTTTATTCGGAAATGCAAAGCTCGATAAGCCTAAGTCGTGATATGGGAATTATTGACGGATGAAATTTATAATTTTATAATGAAATGTTAGAGATACAGATAAATAATTGCAATGAATAACATTTGTCTGCTAAAATTAATTTATAATGTAGTACGCCTGAGTTGCATTTATATTCATAGAATAGCTCGTTAGGCAGGTGTAGCTTAGGTAATTAAGGTTACAATGAAACTCAGTCAACCGGTATGGCTTTGGCTCAAGGTGTACCTGGAAATCAGTGGATAGGTGCATTTGCCAAGGCTGGAATTCTGACAAATAGAATGGAAAGTTAAATGCTTGGAATTTTAGGAAGTCGAATGTAAACAATTGGGATTCAAATAGGAACTTGTAGTTTAAGAGTTAGCAATAGGAGCAGCGACGTTGGTGGGAATAATACTTTAGTTATTAATAAAAGAGAGTGTATTTTTAAAATTCACGTACTTCACTTCGTGTTTTTACAGTCTTAGAGAAATGTCTGCTGTGATCGATTATGGATATCAGGAAGCACAAAGAACATGCTCGATTATGTAGATTTAGCGGTAACTTCAACTTCACATTTCTACAATTATCAGCAATATACTCTTCGGATTACTATTACAGGAACGGTTATTTATAAATCATAAAGTCTGGATACATCATCAGATATAATTCAATAGTTACTATTTCGAGTGATAAGATTCAAAAGATGTTTCAACTTCTTTAGTTGGCAACTCATTTCAAATAAATTACTGTTTCCTTCTATTAAATTTATCTTCAATTTAACTGTGTTATGCATTCTTACACCATTCCAAGTATTGCCTGATAATGAGATAAATATGTCATATTTCTTCACTAAAGTACTTACAGCAGATTCTTCGGAGAGCGGGATTGAAGACGCCGTCTATAGAATAACGCACATATTATCGACATCAACCACGGAGGTGATGATAACGATGATCATAATGATTATCATAATTAAAAACATCGTAACTGCGTGGTAGAAGAGGCTGTACTGAGGAAGAAGTTGGCGCTGCCCCTAAATGTTTTCTTATCGGCAAGTTTTTTTATCACTTCTCTTTTCACTTTTCTGTTTAACTGCCTTGCCCAAAGGCAAGTGTTCTCCCTATCCTAATGAACGCGAGCAGAGGGGAAGAGAGAATGACAGTGGAGGGAAAGAGGGCAATTTCTGATAAATTTAGAGCACATTAAATTTTATATCACTTCAAACCCTTATTCTATTGAAGCAGCCAAATGAAGTAGAAATGTGTTCTCCATTGAAGATTACGAGATCCAGGCATTACCAGAGATTAATTTGAGTCCGGATAAAGATTATCTGAAACTAGCCCAAGGAGCAGTTTGCATTTAATTGCTTTCTAGCCTGAAAGACATTTTAATAGCTCTAACACTGGTAATCTCCGACAGATGTGATCCTTGTTCACAAAAAATCAGTAAAGTTGCAATAACTGTCTAGTTTCCTGTTGGATTAATACTTAACTCGTTCGTTAACTTTATAAATTCCTCTTCAGATGTTCTGCAGCAGAAAGAAAACAACTATCATCTTCCATAGGAACGGATGAGGTCAAAACTAGACATTTTTAGAATTTAATGTTTCTAAAAACTGATTAGTTTATATATAACAGCTACTTTATAAAGTTTTGGAGTTAATTTTCTCGTAGTTTATCCTAAAAATTTGTTCTTTTCAAAAATTAATTTAATTGGAGACACCTCTCTAACTGTTCACGATTTGGATTGTAATGAACGGCTAAACAATGTAATGACCACTTTGAAATGAATTTTACGAAGAAAAACTTTCAAACTGGTACAGAAAATTAAAAATAGATCATCATTTTTAGAGATTAATTTCATGAAGTGTGGCCAAGAACTGCCATTACTAAGCAAAGTATGCCGCTGTTCGAGCAATTGCGGATTGACGGATAACTGATGAATTTATTGCATTGGTAGAGTCAAATCCCAAACATTTTATATCAAAAGCAGACGTTAAAACATTTAACTGTCGATGGTTTTCACGTAAACTGATTCATGATCATTGGTTGACGCAGCAAAGCTGGTAAAACTCCAAAGTGAGACTTAAAATTTCGTTTGTAATAATGTTACTGTTAATTAATCTGGGATTTATCGCTATGATAAGTTAGTCGACACAATGGTGCTTTTCAACACAACAAAATGGCCTACTAAAGTCCAAAAATTTCATAGTGCTTATGTATGCTATTTTTTGTAAAATAGACCATCTTTCTGCTAAAGCATTAGAAGATAAATGTACCGCTGCATCATAATGCTACACAAATATTTGTTTTGTAAACGTTAGTAAAAGCGCTCAAAAGAATAAAATAATTTACATCATGGCGTTATAAACTTTTAGATCTCATTCCTTCATTGAAGAAACTTCAGAGTTTGTTGCTAGCCCGCTTTCATCCAATAGGAATTGATTCATACCCAACTTTAGGCAATCAAACACCTTGTAATATCTTTCCAAGAGGAACAAATCACGTGGCACGAGCTACTGCTATGCATATCATAGTGCGATGTCAATATGCGAGGGCTGTTCAATAAACAATTATTACTTTTTTTATTTTTACAACGTACCTTTACTCATCCTCATAATTTTGATGGTCCTTCTCAAAATAGTCTCCCTGAATGCGATGCACTTGTCCCAGCGTTTCTACAAGTCTTCAAAGACATTATGGAAACCATTTTTTGAGAGATTCTTCAAAATCGCCTCCGCAGCCTTCACCACTGCTTCTGATGATGGATAATGCCTACTACGAAGGCGTTTCTTCAACTTAGGGAATAGAAAAATGTCACATGGAGCTAAATCGGAATATAGGGAGGGTGAGGGATGCACTTCACGTTGATTTTTGCAAGATATTCAGCCACAACATTGGCAATATGCGGTCGCGCATTATCATAATGCAGCACCCAGCCTGCTTTACAGAAATGTGGTCTTTTGCACCTGGCATGGACTTGCAATGTTTTCAAGACATCCCTGTAGTATTGTCCAGTTACTGATGTGTGTGCAGGTACAACATGCTGATAAACCATTCCATGAATATCACAGAATGAGATGACCATAACTTTCGCAGCAGAAGCAACCACTTTTGCTTTTTTGGAGATTGGTGATGAAGGAGATTTCCACACTGAGCTTTGCTGTTTGCTCTGAGGATCAAAATGATTTAGCCAAGTTTCAGAAGCAGTGATTACGTTTGAAATAAGCTCCGGATCTTCCTCTAACATCAACTTTAACTGCGTGTCACCTCCATTGCAGCGGTAGGCGATACTGAGCATGTCTGAACTTGTCTGGTTCTCACAGGCGGAAACCAGGAGTACTAAAAATGGAACTATTTCGGCGTGTTTGTCTCACATTACGCTAACAGAATATAAGAAGATTGAATTTTAGTGGAAAAAAAATTATGACCGTAAAAATTATGATCATTCTTTATTGAAGAGCCTTCGCATTTATTAAATTTATAACATCTACTGCCAAACCCTTATTTAGAAAAAGGGCCACGTGCATGTATCTGTGTTTTTCTATATGTGTGTGTCTGAGCAGTATAATTAAAAAACGAAATGGTGGAAAAACACCAATCACATTTATATTTAATAGATAATTTCCAAACATAGGATAAAAGTACTTTCAAGAAAACACTCCCATTGTAACCTACTCTTTAATTGAACACTTTTAGACATTTTTTTTATTTTCTGAAAAATGTCTGTAATGATTTTGATTAAGATACCGTATATTAGACATATAAGAACAAAATTTCTACCTAGAATTTTCCGGTAATACCTTGTAGATTTCTCTTCATTCAGAAGAAATTTGTGTTGCCTTGTATCTTTTACACGTAACTGGTAGATGTTAGGCGATAAATGATGTTCAAAAATTAGATATTTTTAAAATACATAGTTTATACCGAATGAATTTTTGTAGCATAACCTTTTTAGAGATATTCCTTATTTGTTTTAGTCATTTTAAACTTCTGTAGAGTTTCAGTTGTTTCTCCTGATTGCATCGAACGAGTATGGAATTTTAAGGTCTCCAGCTCTTGAACTTTCTACTATCCATATTACGTTTGTGGAAGGTGATGCAGCTATTTATGAATAGGTTTATCTATTTTAAAATGACCTAGACAAGAAAATAAGCTTTCGTAAAAATAACTTATGAACGCATAAAAGTGACAGAGAGTAGAGAAATTCATATGAGTGTATCGCATCATATCTTTTCTTTCAGAGCTTAAAGCTAATTTTGCTGGAATATTCCTGTAGGCTGTAATTATTTTTTGAAATTTTATTATATAATGGATCTGAGTAAAGAAGAATAAAACTGTATTTTAATTATGTTCATGAATTTTAATAGAATGAGGCTATGAAAAACATATTCGCACATGCCAGAAAGAAAATAATAATAAAAGTGTTGGGCAGTCACGTATTGAATGTAACGTGGAAATAACATGGTCTAACCGTGCGATCAGCAAATATTTTGTTTTCTCTCCGGAGATGTGCTCTCTGATGCACAAAGTGAATTACTAACTACGTGTGTAAAACGATGCGCCTATGCGGTTAGCAGAAAACCATAAACTTCGTTCATTTCAGGAACATTTGAATACAGCATTATTTTATCCCCGGAAATATTGTGACTTTGTGGGTTCTTGAAATTAAAAGTCCGGGTTACAAACATTAAAAATTGTTCTTTATTTCCGTAGAAACACAATTACGTCACATACACGATTAGATGTATTATTTTATCTTGACAAGAATCCTGCATGGTAGGGATGAGTAGCAACTGTGGTGGGGATAGTGCACCTATCGCCACAATGCGTCACACGCGTAAGATTACGAGAGGGGAGGGCGCTGCATAAGGTGTCTAAAAACAAATTTCATTCTCGAAGCCAGTTTTGCAGCTGTTATAAACTAAGTTGTAATTCTTACTATGGTAGTAATCTCCACGCTTTTGTTGGATCTTAAATAGTACATAGGCATTTAGAACAAAACCCTGTTCTCCTCCAGCAGGCATGATAAACAGCTGTAAGCCTTTCAATATCGCTGCAGAGTCCCTGTAACGTATTTCACTCCAGACATATGGTTCAGTATGTGCTGTATTTATATAAGTTTCATCCATATAAACTATATAAACTTCACTTTGATATCTCCGAATATTTCGTAAATACTTAAGCCTTTTTGCACGTATGTTGCGATGTTCGATTAAAATTTGTCTGTCACACTTAGTGTCCTTTTTTTCAAATAATCCTAGCTTCAAAAGAACTCTTCTTAATGTTCAGACACTGCCTTGGAAGTCAGTAGAATTGTTAGCTTCATAAGCACTTTCTTCAAAGTTGGTCTTTGTTTTTCTGTGCTTTAAAAATTATTCATATTTCGCCTAACTACTTCTGAATTAAAATATCCAAATTAGATTTTGTGCATGTTCTTAATCTTTGTTTACTGGGCATAGAGAAGGACGTTGTTGCACTAGCACCAATGGCTTTTCTTTCCTTAATAACTCTCCTAAACTGCTTTCAGTCACAACTGTTGCCTCAGATACCCTTCTCCAGATTTTTATAGCTGACCCAGACCATTGTTCCTGTTTTATAAATCTATGGATATTGGTTATTACTTCTCGTGTTTTTAAATGTAGCACTTTATTTCCTAGTGTACTGCTAGGAGGCGTCATTTATAAATGCTCTCTTGGAACCAGGAGACAAGCACATTTTGAAACAAGCTGTAGTGTTACCGAGTAGCTTTGTACGTGTTTAGTTGCTCGCAACTGGTATGCAACTGACCTGCCCTCCCCTCCAGTTGCAACCGTTCTGAGTTGGACTCGTCCAGATACCACTGCTCATCGCTCTGCACTTTTTAAGATAAAAAATACATCTGTACAACTTGTAAGATCATCGACCAGAAAGTCCACTTTTACAGCTGTTCACGCGCACGCGTCCAATTACCAACTGTCAGTGGCAGGTGGCGGCTCCTTTTATAGCTACTCACTATTCCAGAAATTCGTGGAATATTCTCAAACAAGACGGCGCTAGAAGAAAGAAGAACTCTCCAGTAATCCGCCTCCTTCCCCCCACAGTTTCGGCGAGCTTTTATCTCCGCAGTGCACTACCCGTCTCTTTGAACTCGTCACTTGCGCCGCCTCGCTTCAACAATGCGCTCGCAACAATATATTTATACGTAGCATTTTGCTTATTTTTCGAGACAGGAGTATGCGAAGATATACTGAAGATGTTAAGGAAAATGAGGAGCTAGGAGCAGTTAAATGGAGAGACATTCAGTAACTGGATATCACTTCGCACTTGAGCTTCCAATTTGATCCGGCAAGAAGGGATGAACAGAAGACCCGAAGGGCGACCAGACCTTGACAACGATATGTGCTAGCAAGGATGGGATTCTTAATGATTCCATCACAAATTCTTTCGCTGCCTAGACTTGTCTTAGCCACTTGCAACGTGAGGATGCTGGGAGTACACGAAGCAGCTCTCAGAAAGAAAACACCCGCTCCTTCAGGGAGAAGCCTTTCTAGAGCTCAGATTATAGTAGCGTAGTAACCGCCAGCTTTTGTTCTACAACCTTGAATGGAGTGAAACAGAGGAAAGGAAGTGATAGAAAAACAAGAAATTAAGTTCAAGAGGAGTAAAACATTATAATTGTAAAAGAAGTAGCAACGCTTTGAAATTATGTATTAATTTTGTGTTAGGACGTGTTTATGTTAACTTCTACAGGAATTAAGATTGGAATATTTGAAAAGAAGTTAAACAATTCTTCAATTCATTTATTAAATTACCTTCACCTCTTTCCGTCCGATACTACGCCCGAGATAAAGAAGTTTTCATGCGAAGACTGTAGCTGCCGTGGGTAACAACGCGATCTGGAACGTTTGCTCCAGCCCCAAGGACTAGACGTTGCAGTATCCCAACACTTAGGTCCTGTAGCAACGCTGTGCTGAACAGCAGCATCACCACAGGAAATCCGGTCCCAAAACTAACAATTTAAACAGCATCCCTTAAAGGTTGCTAATGCAAGGATAAAAATTGTTTAGGAATAAACATACCTGGATATTAATATCCTTAAGTACACTACTTGCACAAGGTTATTGACAAAATAATTATTCTTCCTTATCATGATGTTACTGAAGCTTCAGATTACTCCGTACAGAAAAATGCTATACCACTATTGCTTCAAAGAGTAACATAGTCTCCATATGCTTGACCCTGCTTCGAAAGCTATCTGGTTGCAAAGTTACCTAGAAGAATTGCGTAGAATGAACATAAATATAACCACAATGTTGAATTTTCATATGTATTCGTTGTGTTACAAAAAAAAAACACGGTAGTACTGGTACAGTTTATGGATGCTAAAATTCTAAACAAGTAATTCAGCTTATAAACTACCTTACTTTTCTTTGGGTTTTAACAATTTTAAGTACTTCATGATTTCTTTAAAATGTTCTTACGCATACAATTTCAGCTGCATGTAGAAGTGGTTCGTGATTTATTTCATACATACAGACGGGTGGGTAGAAGAACAATAAGGCGGACTAGGTATCCTTCACAATACGAGGCCTGTTTTTTAAGTCAGTACCGTTCTGCTATTCTGCCGCCGCAGCGCTACGGTTGGCATTCCGCGCATACGCACTGATTACCTACATCTCTTGCCTACGCACTGACGCCATTATAGTCTGATTCTTCATTGTATACGTTGGTTACTGAGTGTTTAAGATGACTCCGACAATCGTGAGTCCCACAGATTGTAAAGTGCGGGCTGTTATACGATTTCTTAGTGCTAAAGGCGTAAAACCAATCGATATTCATCGTGAGATCTGGGAAGTTTACGGACAAAACATTATGAGTGATGGAATGGTAAGGACATGGGTGAGAGCATTTAAAGATGGCCGCACAAATGTGCATGATGAAGAACGGAGTGGGCGTCCTTCGGTCGCTACTGAAGATTTGGTGCAGAAAGTAGACAAAAAGGTGAGAGAAAACAGACGCTGTACAATTTCATTATTGTGCGACTATTTTCCTCACTATTCTTGTAGTGTTCTGTATCGCATTGTGACCGAGAACTTGAAGTACCGGAAATTGTGTTCACGTTGGGTTCCGAAAATGTTGACGGATATGCACAAAACCCAACGTTTAGGCAGTGCATTGACTTTCCTTGAGCGCCACCACAATGAAGGTGAAGATTTTTTAGACCAAATTTTTACTGGTGATGAAACATGGGTGGCCTACGTTACACCAGAATCGAAACAACAATACATGGAATGGCGACATTCATCATCACCCACAAAAGTGAAGTATAAGCAAACAATTTCTGCCCGGAAAATCACGTGCACAGTTTTTGGGACAGAAAAGGAGTATTGCTAGTGGAGTTTCTGCCTCGTAATGAGACAATCAATGCAGCGTCTTATTGTGAGATATTGAACAAACTGCACCGTGCAATCCAGAACAAAAGACGTGGCAAGTTGAGTAAGGGTATCGTTATGCTGCATGACAATGCCCGTACACATGTGGCTAATCGGACCAAAGATCTCATCAAATCTTTTCAATGGGAAACTCTAGATCATCCTCCATACAGACCTGATTTGGCGCCCAGCGACTACCATTTGTTCCTGCACTTGAAGAAACATCTGGGCGGTCAGCGTCTTCAAGACGGTAACGAAGTCAAAACAGTTGTAATACAGTGGTTAACACGTTAAGCGGCAGAATTTTATGAGGAGGGTATTCAAAAACTGGTGCCACGTTATGACAAGTGCCTCAATATTCACGGAAATTATATGGAAAAGTAGATTAAGGTACAGGCTGTAACAGTATTTTTTAGTAATGTTCGAAGGAATAATAAATATATAAAAATGTATGTAGTTGTGTGATTGGCCGAAGTAGTAGTGGTATCACGTGGTGTGATGACGTGTCAGTGAATCGGCCAATCACAAAATAAAGTGGGAATCACTATGGGGACAAGAAAATCAATAATCTAAAAAAGTGTTAGAATCTTGTGTCTTGCTGGAGAACGATAAATGAGCTCTTACGATGATTATAAAATCTCCAAGAAAATTATATATCATTTTGTCTTAATCTGTGAATCTATCATTTGGCGCTAGCCAGTATTACTTTTGATAGAAAAAAAAATTGATTAAATTAACTATATTCGAGTAACTGCGCCGTTAGTGCTATCTTATGGGAGAAACATGGCGACTAGCATAGAAAGAGCGATGGAAAATCATGATTCTGGAGTGAAAGAAAGTATTATACCGACCGCCATAATGATGAACGAAAATACATTCCCGTTACAAATGGCGCAGCAACGTGTGGGGCTCGAATAGGATAAAGAAGAGGAGATCGTGCATCGTGCAGCTCCGTGGGAATTTAAAAGGAAAGAAGAAAGAAGAGAGAAGAAAGAAGAAAACGAGAACTGGTTTAAGTGAGTGAAATTTAAAAAAAAAAAATAATAATAATAATAATAATAGTAGTAGTAGATTTATGTTGTTAAGAAATCAGAAAATAGTTAAAAAGATGGCGAGTAGAAAAGAAATAATAGTGGAAGGAGAAGTTACTGATAGTGTAGGAATGAATAGGGAGGATGCAAGATTAAGCATAGATAATGAGTCAATGTTGGAAAGAATAACAAGAATGTTAAGTAATTTAGATTCTAAAATAGAACAAAATGCAAATGATTTAAAATCAGAAATGAGTAATTTAGATTCTAAAATAGAACAAAATGCAAATGATGTAAAATCAGAAATAAGTAATTTAGATTCTAAAATAGAACAAAATGCAAATGATGTAAAATCAGAAATAAGTAATTTAGATTCTAAAATAGAACAAAATGCAAATGATGTAAAATCAGAAATAAGTAATTTAGATTCTAAAATAGAACAAAATGCAAATGATTTAAAATCAGAAATGAGTAATTTAGATTCTAAAATAGAACAAAATGCAAAGAATTTAGATTTTAGAATGAGAGATGTAAAATCAGAAATAGGAGATGTTAAATCTGAAATGAGTAATTTAGATTCTAGAATGAAAGATGTAAAATCAGAAATGAGTAATTTAGATTCTAAAATAGAACAAAATGTAAATGATTTAACTAAGAAAATGAATGATTTAGATGTAGGAGTAAGACAGGAACTAGCACAAAATGTGAGTAACTTAGAAATTAATTTATTACAGAAGCTAAAACAGGAATTAAAATCTGAAATTTCACAGGAGATTAGAGAAGGGAGAAAAGAGTGTAGGGATAATATGGAAAGGCTCATGCAGATCATAGAGATTAATAAGGATGAGAATAGAAAGGAAGTCAATGAGTTGAGAGAGATAATTCAGGAAACTAGGTTAGGTCAGGACATTGTGAAACAAGAAATAAGAATGGAATTAAACAAAGAGTTAGAAACATTTAGGATACAACAGGCAGAAATAACACAAAAACAAAGAGAAGAATTAGGAGATAAAGTAGAACAAAGAATCCATGTAATTTGTTCTGAAATGCAATTACAACATGATGAAAGTAAGATACACCAAGAGGAAATAAAGTTACAAATTGATGAGATAAGTAAAGCAAAAGAAGAAGTAATTTTGCAAATTAAAGAGGTAAAAGAACATTTTGAAAAAGAAAAGGATAACTTAGGAAAACTGACACAAGTTGTAATTGCATTACAGGCTAGAAAAGTAAATAACGGGAAAGAAATGTCTAGAATTACAAATATAAACGATTGTGACTTACCAGGTGAATTAAGCAATCATCAGAAGTCTAGTGATGTAGTAAGTGAATGTAGTGATTTTGTGAGTCCAGATAATGATATTAACTATCACAGAAACACACAAAACATGTCCTCACACACACAACTCCACAGTCTAGGTCAAAATGAATGTGTACATTATTCACTAAATGATATTAGTCCACCAAGTTTTGATGAGGAATCAGGTGATAATCCAAAAGTATTTCTTAGGGAATTGGAAGAATATTTCCGTATTAAGAGAATTCCCAATGAATTTCGGATGGTAATAGTAAAACGCTGTTTGAAGAAAAATGCTCTTGAGTGGTTAAGGTTAACTTTGGCTTCACATGAAACATACAGTACTTTCAGAAATCTGTTTATAAATAGATTTTGGGGACCTGAGAGACAAAGAAGAATAAAAGTTGAGTTAGCAACGGGTAGGTTTGAGTTTAAAAAAGGGATTTCTATGACTGAATATTTCTTAAAATTAGCAAACAAAAGTAAGTTGATCAATCCCGAAATTTCTGAGACAGAAATTGTCAACATGCTAATACGTCATTATCCACCACATATCAGAAATCATTTAATTGTGGCTAAGCCTATCGATTTCTCTGATATGATTGAATTATTATCCGAATTTGAAGCACATAACCTCATTAATGATACTACATCCTGTGATGGTAACTATAATAACGTCCATATTGAGCGAGGAAGAAATCGACAGGAATCACAACCTACAAATAATAGGAATAATAGGACGAGTTTAAATTGGGGCGGGGCACCCGTGAGAAATCAAAGATTTGAAGGAAGAGGTTATGATCCTAGACGAACTTATGAATCTGTAATTCCCGGAACAGGAAGTGGAGTTCAAAATAATGTGCAAAGGAATGATCATAACAATCAGTCGACGAGAATTGGAAGAAATGATCAAATAAACCATGTAAGATTTTATCGAGGAAATAATCAGCGAATAAGTAATTTTAATAGGGGTAGAGGTACTAGTTTATTTAGTGCAAATCAAAGAGATTTTAGGGGTGTGAGATTTGAAAGAAGTAATCAAAATGAAATAGTCGAAAATACACAAAGCACAGAGAATGATGCGAATATAAACGATAGCACCAACCTAACCAACAATGAAAGTATTAATTAAGGGCCGAATAGGTGAATGGAATTTCAATTTCATTACGTTGGTAATTCCACATTTGGCAAGAGATGTAATTGTGGGTAATGATTTATTATATGAATGGCAAAGTGTATTGAATTTCGAAATGCATGAAATGAAGGTTAAGACAGAAAATGATTTATTAGTAATAAAATTATTGGAAGAAGATGAAAGAAAAGAAGAGAACAGGGATAATATAAATAATGAAAGGTTTTTTGTGGAAGATATACTTTTGCAAGAAAATGGTAATATTGAATACGAGGAAAATGAAAATTGTGGGAAGAGTTTAATTATTGATGGATTGCAAAATAATGTAACTGACCTTGAAAAGCATTGTTGCTAATTATATACAATACAAGATAAGAATGGCGGAAGCCAAGTGGAGGAAGAAATAGAATTCCAGAGAATATTACAAGTAAAGTTAGAAAACACATACAATCTAGATCAAGCGAGAAAAGAACAGCTGAAATTATGTATATTAAAGAACAGAAAAGCTTTTAGTTCAAAACCTGGACTGTGTAACAAATATACTCACACATTTAAAGTGAATGATACTGCTCCCTATACACATAAAAGCCGACCTTTACCCATAGCTATAAGACAAGCATTTCTAGAAGCAAGTGTGGATACAAGAGATTTGTAATCAACGGAGTACTTATTGTTAAAATAGTTAAATAATAAAACATGTATATTATTGTTAAATGTCAATATATTGTTGTATTTTAATTAATGTTAATTTATTGTTGTGTTTTATGTTTGTGTAATAATGTGAAATTGTTGTTAAATGTTCATTTATTATATTTTATCCAATGTAGGTATATTATTATATTTTATGTATGTTGTATTGATGTTGTGTAATATTAGTGTAAACAAAATTGTTAATTGGGGCTGTTCTTCGAAATATATGGAAACAGATTGTTAATTGTTAATTCCTTTATTTGGTTATTTTCCATATATTTCGAAGAAGGGCATTTGTAACAGTATTTTTTAGTAATGTTCGAAGGAATAATAAATATATAAAAATGTATGTAGTTGTGTGATTGGCCGAAGTAGTAGTGGTATCACGTGGTGTGATGACGTGTCAGTGAATCGGCCAATCACAAAATAAAGTGGGAATCACTATGGGGACAAGAAAATCAATAATCTAAAAAAGTGTTAGAATCTTGTGTCTTGCTGGAGAACGAGGAAGTTGACTTAAGATGTTACGATCATTATAATTGTAAAGAAAAATTAATAAGATTCGAAAAGTGTTATTCAATATTTATAATATAAAAGAGTGAATCGTAGTTTATATTATATAATTAAATAATATATAACAAAATTGGACTCATCTAAACTTTATTTTCACCAAAAATCCGCGTCCACACCTTAGAAAGATCTCATGACTCTTATTAGATTAAAACTTGACTTGGATATTACAAAGAAGTTGGCGTGATTCTTATTAGTTGAAGATGAACGAAAATAATATCCCGTTACAAGGCTTTCATGTAAAAATAAAATTATTACGATATGTATGCACGTCCTTCTTTAATTCCAAAACGGTACTGACTTAAAAAACATCCCTCGTAGAATCCAACTAAAATTGTGCACATTGGTAATGACGCGTATAATTATTACTATTATTGTTAGTATTATGGTGGCGGCGGTGGTGGTGGTTGTGATTGTGTTAGAAATACCTGAAACGTTAATAGAAGCTTTTCGTCAGCTTAAGACGCCTTCAGAATCTAATTTTCCTCCGTGTACTTTGCCCCATTCCTCCTGTTCTGTTGCGTCACAATCAAATGAACTGTTGTTAACCACAAAGAGGTTCTTGCATAATATGCAGTGTGTATGTAGCACAAGTATTTAGTTATTCCGCTCCGTAAATCAACTGTACTGAGTTATTTAAACTGCATCCTGGCATATTATCTGTAGTAGTAGTAGTAGTTTGGTAGTCATGCTCCGTGGCTTAAAGATAACATCATAACTTCTGCTACCTGAACTTTTGGTTTCTAGCTGGCGGAGGACAACGGTTTTTCTGCAGTAAACCCCTTAAACATAGCTTCTTCGGAAGAAGTAGAAAGCTAGAATGTTTCAGCTCCTAATATTACTATTTAAAATAACAATGTGACTACGTGGGTTCGTAGAAACAAAAGTCTTGTTTGCAGAAATTTAAAACACTCTTTATTGCAGTAAACAGACGCTTTGTACAACCCCTGCAGCAGCAAAACAGCGTGACATTGACAAAAAATCAGTCTTCAAGGTCGACTCGATGCTCAGCTGCACGTAAACAAACAAAAGAAACACTGCGGTGCAGTTCAAATGCCCACTGTCGCAGTAACCCTCACACGACTACACAACTCCCACCTTCTCACACTTTGCCGCTATTTATACCTCCCAATCATTGTTCGAGAATGCAGTAGACCATTCGATAACAATCGGGATGACATCAGAAAAGCGGAAAAGTCCAGACTTTTCTCTGTATCTTTCTCTTTCTCGGCAAGCGTCCAGCTCTGCGCGCCACTATCCGTCTTTCTTTCCTGCCCACGCGCACGACATTGGCTTGTCGCAGCTCCAACACAAGAATGAGATCGGTGACAATACATTATACATAGAGGCCAATATTTATTTTTTCCAATCATTAAACAATGCCGAATATTATGTGTCATAACCTAATAACAAGAGTTGCTAAGAATCTACTCTCACGTTAGAGCTGTATTAACCGGTGACCCGCATTCGCGATTCCAGTGGCCGACCTTCCTGATCATGGGCCTTTATTCGAGGCTTTCCCCGAATCTAGAATGTTAGGAAGGATGATTACGTTCCCCTAACTTGCTGTCTCTCGGGGAGGGGATCCGTCCCCTTCAGCTGCCGTGGTGTGGGCGCTGCAGACCCTTAGCACTCGTGGTACCTCTGACGTTACTAGAGGAACCTCGGGCCGAACATTCGAGTCCCTCCCTCTGGGAGTTGTTTGGATTGGGTTGGTCTCGATGGGACAGTGGTTCCCGATACCCGTGGGAATCGGGTACGTCTCCGGACGGGGTTGAGGGAAGCCATTAATATTCCCGGGTACTAGCCTGGAGAGCTAGTAGAAGGCGTGCTAGATCACCAGGTGGCCCCACCGAGGTCATATCGGTAGCCTTCACCTTTGGTGTTGGCGCGCGTAAGTGGCGTATCCACTTCCATCCCGTCTTGTGTCCTTGGACCAGATGGGGTCTTGTTAGTAACCCATGGCTATGGAAAGCCCCACGGAGGACGACGGGCGCCCTTTGGGACAGCTGGGATACTCCCTGATTTTAAGAGGCCCGGGTCTTGGTCCTACGGGTCCAGGACCGATGGAAGTAGACCGTCTGGACTCAACTGTCTCTCCATTTCACCTCACTTACCATTGTACTTCACTTTGATTTGTCTATTTTAGAGTTCTAAGTGTCGGTAGAAGTATCGGTGAGCATGGCAGAGAATTTGCTGTGTAAATCCTCCTCCTCTTCCTCTGAATTGGAAGAGCTTTCCGAATCCAGGGCTCTCCAGGAAATGTGTGCAAGCCTGTGGGGGGAGAGGGAGTGGAGCCTGTTGTACAAGAAACCTCCTGGAACTTCACCTATAGCTGTTAGGAATCCTGTCCTCTACTGTCAAATCTTTGTAGGTTTGACCACCCCTGGTAGCTTCTAGATATAAGCATCTCTCCGAACTTTTTCTTAGAGTCAAAGAGGCACAGAACAGAATTCCTAGTGGTTCTAAGCCAAGTTGTGCCAACATGGTTCTCGAAATGAAATTGAAATTAAGTTTTTTATGTGCGCTTTTTATCTGTTGTGGTTATCAGCTTCCTATCCTATATTAGACATTAAATACTGTTTAATTTTGCTCAGAGGCCTCTTTTCCAGACTTGAGATTCTTTTCTATAAACTTACGACACTGGAACACTGACTTTACTTCTCTTCTGAAGAAAGCCGCGCTAAGGACTTTTAGGTCCCAAAAATGAATTGCTCTTCACCGGGTTTGAACTTGTGCCCTCAGGAGTCAGTGGCTACCACTTTACCCCTATACCACGGAGAACGACGTTCTTGACATGAGAACCTACCTGGTATATATTAACTGTACTCTAACTTCCTTTGTATCTCCATTTGAAAACAAAATGATACTAAAATAGCTCAGAGGGAAAAAGAATCTCAGCAAGTTGAACTTCCAGAAATTAATATTCATTACATCGTAGGTACTTCTACCTCAGCGAGATACAAATAAAGTTTCAGAAGTTTTTTGCCTTCCCTATGCAAATTGTGTACTTAAATTGCAAACAGAAGATGTTCGCTTTATAACAAGGCCTATAAAGTCAAACAGATGTTATTCTTTCTTGCAAACACAATCGATCTAACAAACAAAGCGTAGAGAAAGGGGAAGATAAAAGCTCCATCAACGTTCGTTCGCTGCTTCGTTGGAAAGTAAAATCCAAGCGTTCCATTCGATAAACTTTCTAACGTGATTTTTACAAATTCAGCAATGTTTGGTATTTTATCTTCGGTAGCAATTTTTAAATGTATAAATGTCGCTTATATACATAGATGTTTTTCTATTAAAATCAGCAATTCCAACTCTTTTCCGTTTTCTTTCATATTTTCCAGGCACAGTAACACCTTATCCGCAGAACAGTTGTAAATTGGTTCGTTATTGCGTCTAAAAATCTAAAAAAAAAAAGGGAATAAAAAGTATGCTGTTTTGATAGTTCGAACCTTAAACTTTATTCTGGCGAGTCACAACATGCGTTTTGCCACTGAGTTACTGACGCTACTGGTAGAGTTTGCCTTATATTCAAAATAGTGATTCTGTTGAAATCATAATTCCTTGGATTTTCCATTTTTTCTCTCTCCAAAGCTTCTTCTTCTTCTTCTTCTTCTTCATCATCTTCTTCTTCTTCTTCTTCTTCTACCTCACGGTTTTGGATTGTTTAACCCGTTCCGGCTCCAAATTGGTCTACCTTTTCTTCGGTCTTTAATGGTTTCTTCTTCCTATAGGTTCATAGTTTAAGGCTATTTTTGGTATTCTGTTATTATTCATCCTCTGAACATGTTCTTTCCATTGATTTCTATTTGGTTCAATAGTATGGTTTATTTCTTCTACTTTTAATTCTGTCCTAATATCCTGACTACGTTTTTTTTACCAAT
Organism: Mantis religiosa; assembly: GCA_030765055.1. NCBI lineage: Eukaryota > Metazoa > Arthropoda > Insecta > Mantodea > Mantidae > Mantis > Mantis religiosa. The sequence goes on along the minus strand of CM060951.1, from coordinate 49,301,545 downwards.
TTTGGTATATCCAGCTATTGCTCTTATGAATTTCATTTCTGATGACTGTATTCTCGTACTATTTCTTTTTGTTAGTGTCCATGTTTCTGATCCATAGATCAGAGTTGGTATTGCCATTGTTTTGTATAGTTTTATTATAGAGTCCTTTCTTGCTTTATTTTTTAATGTTCTTTTTATTGTGCCTGTTATATAGTTAAACTTATTTATTTTCTTTATTATATCAGCTTCCCCTTGGTACGAGACATTACATCCTAAATACTTAAAGTGTGATTTCTGCTCAATTATTATGTTATCTAACACTTTTTGATATTACTGGATTAATTCCTTTAAATGTCATGGTTTTGGATTTATTTGATGATATTTTCATTCCATATCCTGTAGCAATTTAATCTAGATTATACAGCATTTTCTGCAGGTCATCTTCATTTGTAGCCCTTATTATTTGATCATCTGCATACAATAAAGTTTTCAATTTAGCTCCTGATACATTAATGCCTCCATTGACTTTATTCGACCAAATCCTTACTATTACGTCAACATACAAATTAAAAAGTGCGGTTGATAAAGGACAACTTTGCCTTACGCCACCATTAACTATTACTGGTTCTCATTTATTTATTTTTATTTTTTGTCAATGTACATACTCTCTCCAAAGCCATACAGTTAATATATCGACTGCAAGAGAATTGCTATTTCTATAAGCTGTTTAGTCTAAATTCCAAATGGCGACCATGGCACTATACATCTACGCCCGTGGCTGATTTATTTTTCATACCCTATACCCAGGGATTGCCTGAATAATATTGACCCACAAAAGTATATATTTATTTTCTTGAAAGAAAATTACTTCCCTGAATTTTGTTCACCGAACACGCACTTCCAGCCTTCGATCGGGTTTGTGACATTTCTTGTCTATATTTATTTCACGGTGAAGCATTGTATTGCGCGACTTACTGTTACGTGTATCTGCGGCTTGCACTCTCTGGTCCAATTTAGCATGGCTGATGTGTAGAAATTGAGATATATTTCCCTCTTCCTTTTGCTTCAGAAATTTTACCGTTTCCTGGTATGGTCCTTTGGATGGCAGCTCGTGCTGCGACCTGATATCCTATATAAAGTAGGGCTTCCTCCAGAATTAGCGAGATGGTGCCGTTCTTCCCACTGTCAGTATTCGTTTCGTAAACGTTGTTTTGAAGTAACTTATGTTTGGTTCTTGGAAGTGCACATCAAAAATAAAATGTTAAATTATGTATTTACACATCTACGAGGGCTGTTCAATAAAGAATGATCATAACTGTTTACGGTCATAATTTTTCGTACTAAAATTCAATCTTAATATATTCTGTTAGCTTACTGTGAAACAAACACGCCGTAGTAGTTTCATTGTTGGTACTCCTGGTTCCCGTCTGTGAGAACCAGGCAAGTTCAGACATGTTCAGTATCGCCTACCGCTGCAATGGAGGTAACACGCGAGGAACAATATGTGGCTTTGTAATTCTGCTTTCGTCTCAACAAATCTTCATTTGAGGCCTATACAATGTTACAGGAGGCCTGTGAAGTGTCTGTTCTTCCCTGCAGCACAGCTTGAAGGTGGTTTAAAATGTTTAAAGAAGGGAGACATTCAATTTCAAGGGAAGGTGGTCTCGGTGCTCCAGTTACTTATCTTAGGGAAGAAAACATTAACACTGCTGCTGCCATTGTGAGAGAGGATCGACGAATTACCTTAAGACACTATCTAAAATACTGAAAATTTCATTTGTTGCCACCCACACGTTGGTGACAGAAAAATTACACATGAGACCTGTTTGTGCGCGATGAGTTCGAAGACTGTTGATTCCGGAACAAAAGGACATTCAAGTGCAGGTCTGCATGCAATTAAAGTTGACGTTAGAGGAAGATCCGGAGTTTGGCTAGATCATTTTGATCCTGAGAGCACACAGCAAAGCTCAGTGTGGAAATTTCCTTCATCACCAACCCCCCCAAAAAGCAAAAGTGGTTGCTTCTGCTGGGAAAGTTATGGTCATCTCATTCTTTGATATTCATGGAATGGTTTACCAGCACGTTGCATCTGCACACACATCAGTAACTGGACAATACTACAGGTATGTCCTGAAAACATTGCAAGTCCATATCAGACACAAAAGCCCACATTTCTGTGAAGCAGGCTGGATGCTGCACCACGATAATGCGCGAGCGCATATTGCCAATATTGTTGCTGAATATCCTGCAAAATTCAACGTGAAGTGCATCCCTCACCCTCCCTATAGTCCGGATTTAGCCCCATGTGACTTTTTCTATTCCCTAACTTGAAGAAACGCCTTCGTGGGAGGCATTATCCATCATTAGAAGCAGTGGTGAAGGCTGCGGAGGCGATTTTGAAGGATCTCTCAAAAATGGTTTCCAGAATGTCTTTGAAGACTGGCAGAAACGCTGGGACAAGTGCATCGCATTCAGGGGAGACTATTTTAAGAAGGGCCATCAAAATTATGAGGATGAGTAAAGGTTCATTGTCAAAAAAATATGTGATTATTCTTTATTGAACAGCCCTCGTATGTTATCTACATCTGTAATAATATTATAAAAATTTATGCAGTTTTTATATTTTAACTGCAGCTCTAACATACATTTGTACAATAGGTAGCTTATTCTTGGCGATTTAATAATTGATATTGTGTTAAAGGATCAAAATTAGAATTATAGTATTGAAAATTTTATCGGTCAGTGTGCATATAAAAGAGATTTTAGACTGTGGCAACAGCATTGTTTTACGAGAAACTGCAGTGAGTGAATGGATGTGATGTGACAAAAAGCTCTCACGCTAAATTATTATGCACCAGTTACTTCTTGTCACTTTGAGCGAATAATTCTTTTGTCAGAAAGATTTCTGTCTGCAAGTCCCGGAAAATCAAATACGCTAGAATTGCGGGTTTGAATTAAAGTCGAACTGAATTAGTGCGGAAAACTCCAAAGGTGCCCGAGTGAAGTATTAAGCAATGGCAGAAGCTAAAGTTTAATAGAATCCAAAACAAAATTGTGAATACAACTTAAAAATGAATAATATGAATATACATACAAAAGCGCAGTTTTTAAGTGTAAGAGATCAAAACAAATCGAGGCCATTATTGTGAAGTCGATAAACTTCTCGATGCCTGCTTATTGAAAATCGATGGTACAAATGTGGCCTATTCCAGTTTTAGCTGCAATTATTATTTAAAGCAGAAATATTAATGCTAATATGCTTAACTGCACAGAAACTGAACCACATTGCTGTAAATAATTCACTACTCGCAAATATATTTGTAGTGGATTTGTCATATTGATATTAGTAAAGGTAAAACAGAGATAAGCTTATGTTTTCGTTCTAATTTGTCTGTTCTGATATAACTGGTATACATTCCTTTATGAAATATAATTGTAGGATTATTGTGACTGGAGAAAATGAACCACGCTATTGTGAAATATACACTCACAATTTGTTTTCTTATTATTATTGTGACTTTGTGGGTTCGTGAAATTAAAAGTCCAATTGCACAAACTCAAAATGTTCTTTATTTCCACCGAATTACAGTTGGAACACTTGCCGATTACATAGAATTACGTAGTGCACACAATTACAATTCACCAGTTCGTCTGTCACAGGTCCACTCTGCACTCGCAATTACGTACAACTCCTCCGATGCACGTACACAGTCTTCCAGTCCGTTCACTAGCACAGCGTTCCTCCGGCTGCTCGCCAAGGACTCACTGACTCGTCCACCTCAGGTCTTATATAGGGAAGATCACCGTTTCTGGAAGTCTCGCGGTTCAGTGAATCTTCCCGACTGTTCCAGACGTCAGGGAGGGGGAAAGAGATGGCTAGTGATGTTTTTCCAACCATCCCTGCGCTACAAGATAAATGGGTAGGCGTGGTCTTAATGCCTCCTGTCGCCTACCCGGCTGCTAGCTGGTCGGGCCCTCCAATAATTAGGTGATATCATCATCATCATCATCATCATCATCATCATCATCATCATCATCATCATCATTATCATTAGGATTATTATTACTATTATTATCATCATTATTATTATCATCATCATTATTATTATCATTATTATCATCATTATCATTATGATTATTATTATTATCATCATCATGATTATTATTACTATTATTACTATTACTATTAAGTACACTACTTTCAGTAGATTTATTTAATTACATCATCCATTATTTTGGTACGTTGGCAATGCAACTTGCAAATGATGTGATCTGCTCAACTCACTGTCCGTGTTTCATTTCAACTTGCCGATTTATGTTCTACCGCTCCTAAAATCTGTACTCTCTACTTAAACTGTCAGGAGATTGTCTCGGAGAACATAGAGTCAACAAGTCACTCTAAATGTGCTACGTAACTGATTTTAATTACTGGTGTGCATATTACCAAGTGTCTGCTTGTAAAGTGATTTACGAGATTTGACAGATGGCTAGAAGGTTAAGCAGGTGTTTCTGTACATCAGGGTTGCTCAAAGTTTTTTAGAGTCGATATCATCTCATCTCGACCGCTGACGACGTAACAAATATGAATCTCTCTGAACCGCAGTTCTATGTTTAAAAGTGTTTAAAAATTAAGTACTTGACAATATTAATGAAGTATAAACTATGATTGTTATGTAAAATGTTATATTCACTTTACATAAAACCAGTGAGCAATGAAAAGCAATTACATATTAAACATTCAGTACAATTTAGTAAGTTATGTGGGTTCTCATAGAATTATAAAGTATAATCATTTTGTACATAATTTGTAATGGCCGCCTCACTTTTCTACAAAACTATAATCAATGACAGTTTCAGTTTTAAATGAATGCTTCACAAAAATAGGGTGTTTACTTTGTGCAAAAGCTGTTCAAATTTATCTAGTGAAAAAAGTACTCTATGGAAGCTAAACATATACCATCGCTTTGTTGTCAAGTTAGCTTCATATTGTTTATGATTTCCACATTTTACACTATTTATTGAACTTATTTTACATTATCATATTAAAAAACATGCAAATAATAATAATAATAATAATAATAATAATAATAATAATAATAATAATAATAATAATAATAATAATAATAATAATAATAATAATAATAATAATAATAATAATAATAATAATAATAATAATAATAATAATAATAATAATAATAATAATAATAATAATAATAATAATAATAATAATAATAATAATAATAATAATAATAATAATAATAATAATAATAATAATAATAATAATAATAATAATAATAATAATAATAATAATAATAATAATAATAATAATAATAATAATAATAATAATAATAATAATAATAATAATAATAATAATAATAATAATAATAATAATAATAATAATAATAATAATAATAATAATAATAATAATAATAATAATAATAATAATAATAATAATAATAATAATAATAATAATAATAATAATAATAATAATAATAATAATAATAATAATAATAATAATAATAATAATAATAATAATAATAATAATAATAATAATAATAATAATAATAATAATAATAATAATAATAATAATAATAATAATAATAATAATAATAATAATTTTGACTTTCCCTTGAGGTTTCTTAGTTTGATTTCTGGACACAGTAGAAAAACAAAGAGTGATCGAATAATTTCAAGAAAAACTGTATTCACAACTGTTGAAGGCCTAATAAGTACGATAGAATTGTCACCTCTCAAAAAGAAACACAAGTCATTCATGTATCATACATAATTAAAAATATAAGAGTTTTAATGCCTCTTGTTATTTTTGGTTTAGTACGTGCTTATATGATCCATCCTGGAATCAAACCAAGATTACTTTTATTCTAAGATAAGAATTCTTTAATCTAACCTAAGGTAGGAATTAAAAAGCTGTTTATTGTGGTATAAGAAATAAAAACATATTATATCTGTACTTTATATTAACGAAGATAAGCTTTCAAACTGAAAAGTATATGGTGTTTCCGAAAACTGAAATAAAACGCTAGAAAAACTAATAACTGTATCTCATATGTGTGTATCTTCTTAAAATGTTATTATTTTTATATAAAATTGTAATATAGTTGTTTATTGTTTATTCCTTCGCAGCTACATTTTAAGTAATAACATATATCTTTGTTTTAAATGTAATGGGATATTATTCAACCTTCAATATTTTTATTGTTCATGATTTGTGTGCTTAGATTACTCTCTTCTCTCAACTTGATCTATGAAATCTTTTAAGTATTTTAGTTTCTCGCCTGAGGAGTATTTATGTGTGATAAGTATTTATACAACCTATGTTAATCAGGTTCTGGTCAAAATTGTAAAATTGGCCCTTAATGGCACGCATGCCATAAAGCTTGCTGAGGAACAATGACTTAATAATGGAAATTAATTGTTCTTTCATACTAGCCGGGTGTAGGACGCACTGTGAAAGTGTAGAGCCAGACTGAAAAATTCAATGCCATAGCCGGGATTTGAACCACGGATCTTCTGGTTTCCGTCCAGCCGCTCTAACCATTAAAGTACTTACAGCATAGTAAGTCGCCATTAAGGTAGTTGTCTCATGTGTTTATTGAGAACTCCTAAGTGGTTTACCGGGAGAAACACGAGTCAGTTGGAGAATTTAATGTCATGTCGGCATGTTGGTCATGGTAGCTCCAATGGTTAGAGCGGCTGGACGGAAACCAGAAGATCCGTGGTTCAAATCCCGGCTATGGCATTGAATTTTTCAGTCTGGCTCTACGCTTTCATAGTGCGTCCTACACACGGCGTCCATTAATTGTACCTAATAGTGGTCCGAACTATTTGCCGGCCCTAGTAGCCATGGTCGCTAAAGCGTGTGTCTGTAGTGTTCCGCCGCGTAGAGGGTCGCGGGTTCGAGTTCCGCGTTGGCCATGGGTGTTTATGTGTATAGTGAATATTTGTGAAACTAGGAAAACAGATAAGAAAATAAACGAAAATAATGAAAAATCGGTTAAATAAGAAAAACAAAGAAAAAAATATATACATAGATATATATTCTTAGATTTATAAAAAAGAAAAAAACTATAAAGCCTGGGCCTTTAAGTACTTACAGCATAGTAAGTCGCCATTAAGGTGGTTGTCTCATGTGTTTATTGAGAACTCCTAGTGGTTTACCGGGAGAAATACGAGTTAGTTGGGGAATTTAATATCATGTCGGCATGTTGGCCATAGTAGCTCCAATGGTTAGAGCAGCTGGACGGAAACCAGAAGATCCGTGGTTCAAATCCCGGCTATGGCATTGAATTTTTCAGTCTGGCTCTACACTTTCACAATGACTAAATAAATTGTATACACTCCATTTCATTTTTATTCGGCATATTCTATCCAAATTTAAAAGTATCTGCTAAATATCATTTTAGTTCCTTCCGGTTTAGCCTGACATTGGAAAAATATATCTTCATGAACTGAAGCAGGAGTTAACACTTCAGAGCGAGGTCTATCCAAGGGACGAAACTCTCCCCTTAAGCCAGAGAACCACATGCTTAAGCAGACTCAGTGGGTGTTTCCAGTAAGGCAATGTTTAATTTCTTATAAAGCTCTTCCGTAAGGGTGGCAATCTAAATTTACGTTTCTGCTAATTTAACATTCATTTCTTTTAATACTTTAAGTAACTTATGTAAAATATTCCGATTAACAATCTTCCGCCATAAAACAGTTTTTTGAAGAATTATGGACAAATGGGGTTACTCAGATTGGAGGTTCAAATGGCATCAATGACTTTGAGCCGTTGCTTAAATCTAAAGCGGAAAGGACCATTCCTATTCCCGATGTTCAATGCAATGACATCGTACAAAGCACTCTAATTTGCAATACAAATTTAAGTGGGTCAGCAACCAGAGCTTTATCAATAATGATGACCTTGTTTAACTACGAGTGAAAGTTAAGAACCTAGTGAGGATTTAGTTCGTGTTGTTTAATATCTACCAAAATGCATACTAGTTAACGAATGTATGACCTGTTCTTTCTTTCCTTCTTTTAAATTTAAAGGATGAATATGATCGATATTTTCGTTGTTCACCTACATTTTAATGGTCTTTTTCAGTTGTCTTCCTTTTCTTCTAGTATACATACGTCCTCCAATGTTAATTCATATCAGATGTTGAAATGGATGAGATGATGCTCAAATGATCCCAGGGATACCCGACATTCATCTTTCATGACAAGGGAGAACCCTAGAAATATGTTATCCAGATCGACATTCGAACTCCGAACCTTTTGAACGTGAGGCAGACACACTAATACCTACGTTAAAGAGGCGGGCGTAGTGTACCCTTAAGCCGTAATCCTGGCAATCGTTTTAGACATTCAAGTGGCTTGCATTATTTCAAAGTGGTCATTTTTATGTTGTTTGTTTTCTTGTATTTTACCACATATTAATAGTTTGTCTAATTCACTACTAATTTGTCCTGCTAATTCTATACAGTTTTGATCACAAATGCACTTTTCTACAGCTTCAAAATTGCTAGAAAATCTCTTTTTCATTGTCCATATATATGACGTATTACTTATAAAAGTGATATTGTTAAGCTTGCAGATATATTTCACTATTTTAATTATTCTGCTCACTTCCTGATATCTTTGTAATTTAAATTCTATGCCTACCTACTAAAATTAGTTTAACTTTCAAGACAGCTAAAAATGTTGTGTTCGATGTAGTATATAGCCATTATTAGTTTTAACAAACTTCCATTGTCTCATCCATACTTATATACTTATATACTTAAGGTCATATTCTTCAATCAAATTTAAGTGGCACAAAATTCGTTTCAAACTAATATGATGACATGGAGCACGTATTACTGCTCATTTCTATTGTTATTGCTTCTTTATCTTTCAATTTTTTAGTTATACGATGAACATTTGAAAACTTATAAAAGTTCTGTGTGTCTAATAAAGAAATTCAGTCAAGGAGGCACGATGCTGACCAGGTCATTATGAATGATCGTCCTTCTCATGCGTACGTGAGCTTCCAATTGGGTTGGTCGACAGGACAGGAGCTGTGAAGAAAAGGCGCCTTTCGCCTACGCCCGCCGACTCCCGGGCGCTCACGCCCTCAAAACCTAGCTACTGTTTTCTATGTTACTAGTAGAGTAATACACATAACTGTATATGTTTATATACCTACGTACTCAAGAATATATGTGCTACAACTTTTATTCGAAGATTTTTTTCATTTGGCGACGAATAAAAATATGGTTTTGAAAAACTTAGATAGGTAGCTAAAAATGTTTTTACAACATTTCGTTAATTTACGAGAAAACTTCTGTACTTGTCATAAATTATGTTATTATAAAAGTTGTAGAATATTTATCAGGGAATAAAACTGTAAATAATATAACCTTAACAAACTTTTGGTTAAAAAGTTGTATGCGATTGCGTAAAACTCTACATTTTTAAACTTAAAGGGGTGGAAGCTCCATTGGAATTTTGGGGGACTTTTCAGAAAATAATCCTCTCATCAAAGTCTGTCACCCTTGAAAAAATCAGCTTTACCAAAAAGAGTTCCGACACAAAACTTTTATTGACTGGGCTATATGGAATCGTTAATTCATTCCGTCTCCTCAGCGTGTTATTTTCGTTTGTTGTTTCATCTAATTTTATTCTAATTACTAAGTGTATGCGTGCTTTATGCATACAAAATAACTTCTAGTTCTAAAGTAGCAAGCTCACGTGTTCTTTTATTATATTCTTCTTAGTTTATTAGTTAAAGCTTCAATGCTTTTTTTATCAAATTGGTTCAAATATTTTCAATATTTTTATGCACATCCTATTTACTTGTTTGCAACAAAAAATATACTTTCTTTAGTTTATTCATTAGGAGCCTACTAAAAAACAAATGCTTGCGTTTAAGGCACAGAAACGTGTCTAGCCTTTACGTCACATTAAAACGAGCCGTTCGTCTTTCTATTGTTGTTTGTTAGGAAGTGGTGAAGTATTTCCGCACTTAAGTACTTAGCTAACTGTACTTCTAGAAGCATCCAGGAGGACGAAATGAAGTTTTATATTACATCTTGACGCGCGGAGAACCCATGGACACTCCGTCATACACCAATCCCGGGTAAACATTTCCACAAAGTATCGCCTGCCGTCCATTCAACTGATCCTTCGACCTTGGTGCATGATAAGGAAATAAAATGACAGGAAATGGGGGCAGGAAAATTCATGGCTGCATATGATTCCCACCAACCAGGAAAACCCAGGGAACCCTAAGAAAATCAAATCCAGGATTTTCGAACTGTAAGCCTGACGATACCATGGAGTCATTCCCCACGGTTTCATTCCATTTCAGTTATACCTATAGTGTTATGCCCGCCTCGGTAGCGTAGATAGTAGCGTGTCTGTCTTACCTTCTAGAGGTCCCGAGTTTGAATCTCGGTTAGAATGAGTTACCTGGAAAAGGTTCTTTCCGGAATTTTCCCTTATCCTGAAAGACGAATGTCAGGTAGGTCTGAGCTCCATGGACTTCGGAGTCATTTGAGCATCACCCATTCCATCCATCGTCCGATATGACTTAACGTTGGAGGACGTAAATTATACAAAAAATTTATAGTATTAAAGTACATAATAAAATTTTAAATATCTTTTGCAAGTTTTTTTATTGCCATACTTTTCATTTTAAATGCATCTTCTTCATACTTTCTTGTAATTGCTTATTTATGAGAGTATATCTTCGTAAAAGTATAGTGAGTCTTTCTGGAGCAAATTAGGTGATGTTTATAAGGGAGTACTTCATTAATCAAAGGCAATCCACAAGTAGCTATCTGCTTCCAGAGTTAATCAATCATCGGTCTTGGACTTGCCCGTCAAGCGTAACCCACATAGTTTACAAAGCCATGCAATTTCCTGCAGCCTTCAAACCAAAAGCCCTCACACAGGATTCTGATTAATCAAATTTGGTGATGTACTTTGGTTAATTTACTCAAGTTTGATCAAGGGAAACCACACTTCTTTGAAATTTAACTTTAGGAGTTCGGTAAACTGAAATCTTAATACATTACTTGCTTGGACCACAGTACACCAAAATTTAATTACATCCAAACTAAAACAATACAGACCTATACTGTTGCTGGAAATTAATTGTTCTTTCACACTGGCCGTATGTAGGCTAAATTGTGGAAACGTAGAGTCAGACTGCAACATTCAATGCCATTAAGGTAGTTGTCTCATGTGTTTATGAGAACTCCTAAGTGGTTTACCGGGAAAATACGAGTCAGTTGGAGAATTTAATGTCATATCGGCACGTTGGCTATAGTAGCACAATGGTAGTGCGGCTGGACGGAAACCAGAAGATCCGTGGTTCAAATCCCGGCTATGGCATTGAATTTTTCAGTCTGACTCTACGTTTCCACTATACTGTTGCTTCCTGACACTGCATTGCTATCAGCATACATGAGCATAAATTTAACATTGTTACAGGACGACTCACAGTGACGTGCATAAATTAAAGAGTAATATTAATGTAATACTATATCTCATTTAAATATTTAAGTTTTTAATAATTAATTTTATTAAAGAATGCAATCTTAAAGTTTTATGTATTATAAGTACGGTTTATCAGTCATTGTTTTCATGTGTATATGCTAGTATGTTGAATTTTTAAAGTAAGTTTCTGAAACTTTTGATTTCTTGAAGTTAATCCTCTAGTAAATCAATCCTCAAAAACACTTTAGCTCAGCTTAAGTTTGATACATTCATTTTACACTGTATTGTATGCGAAATTTAATATTATGTTCTCGTAAATTACTTATATAGGAAATTCTAAACTTACTAACATTTAAAATTGTCATTTTTATCTTCAAAAACTTAATTATTGGGATATTTAACTTTTTCCTTAAACATTTCTAATTTACATACCTAAACAACGTTTCGTAATGTCCTCCAACGCAAATTATATCGGACGACGAATTAAAGAGGTGAAATAGTGCTGAAGGAGCCCAGTGTTCAAAGAGCTTAAAAATTACCTTACATTAATCTTTCGGGGTAAAGTGAAACCCCGGAAAATGTAACCCTATCCAGATAGCTCACCCCGTTTGAGATTCGAACTCGGGACGGTTTGAATGTGAGGCAGACACGCTACTCCCCCCCCCCCCCACAGAGGGCTTGCTTAAGCAACAGTCCTCAGGATTGATGATGAATGTGTTTTCCTTCAATCACAAACACTTGGCTACTTATATTTAATTTATTTGATTCTTCATTTTAAACAACAATTATTTTTTAAACATATTGATTTCAAAATGGAATTTGTGAATCTAGTAATGGTTCAACATGCAGCGAAAAGCTGGATCAGTACATGCAATGATATAAAAAATAATAGTTTCACCCAGCTCTCCCTTAAACATCCCTTAATCAGGTTGGTGGTGATTTGATAATTTTTAAATAGGCCCGAGGTTATCAAATTTTGTTTCTTCGGGATAAGAAACAAATAGCCCGCCTCAGTAGCGTGGATGGTAGCGTGTCTGCTCACGTTCAAGAGGTCCCGACTTGGAATCTTGGTCAGGGTGAGTTATCTGGATAAGGTTTTTTCCGGGGTTTTCCCTTATCATGAAATATGAATGTCAGGTAACTCTAAGCTCTATGGGCCCGCCTCGGTAGCGTAGATGGTAGCGTGTCTGCCTTACGTTCAAGAGGTCCCGAGTTCGAATCTCGGCCAGGGTGAGTTACCTGGATAAGGTTTTTTCCGGTGTTTTCCCTTATTCTCACAGATGAATGTCGGGTAGCTCTAAGCTCCATGGACCCCGGACACATTTGAGCACCATTTCACCCATTTCATTCACCGTCCGATATGACTTACCGTTGGAGGACGTAAAACTACAAAAAAAGGAATAAGCTCAATGGAATCTGGGCTCATTTGAGCAACTTTTCATCCATGTAGAACGTAAATTACAAATAATAATAATAATAATAATAATAATAATAATAATAATAATAATAATAATAATAATAATAATAATAATAATAATAATAATAACAAGAAGAAGATCCTGTGAAAAGAAAAACCATATAGAGAAAACTGGTGTCAATCAAAAATCAAGCTCGTCTGGTTAGCGTAGATGGTAGGATGTCTGCCTCACGTTCAAGAGGTGCCGGAGTTCGAATATCGGTCAGGGCGAGTTTTTTGGAGGTTTCTCCTTAACTTGAAATACTAATGTCGAGTAAGTCTAAGCTCTGTGAACCTAGGCTCATTTGGGCATAATTTCATTCATCTCCAACATGACTTAACATTGGAGGGCATTAATTAAAAAAAATAATCAAGAATCAAACACGAGCTCTCCAGATTATGAGACTTAGGTGGTCCATGTCGTTAAGGATTAGTGAACGGAAAATCTGTCATTGTGTCAATGGATGTTAGGCACTACAAAGTAGCATAAAAATGCACATAACGCTAGCCCCACACAATATGGTGGGCCTTTAAATTATTGCAAACTGAAAAACTATGATAAAATGCTCTTTTTCTTTCAGAGAAAGATAATATAATTCTCGAACATTTTAGACCAAATTCTCAAAAGCAATAGAAAGAAGCGTAGCTGTGTATAGTAAAGGACAGAGCGTGCAGCCGGAAAACAAATATTTTGTTTCATCAATTTTCGGAATCGAATCAGCGCCGCCGATGTGCCGGAATTGCCGCGGGAATTCTTTTACATCCCAGTAAATCTACTGACATGGGACTGTCGCTTTTAAGAAAACTTATCTGGGCCAAGCTTGAGCTCATGAATTAGAAGGCCAACGCCTCACCAAGTGAGCCACCCGGAACCGACAAATAGCTGGAACATTCTGCTTATCAGTATATTTCAACATTTTATATACGAAGTGCAATTGTACAATAATATGGAATAAAACATAATATGCTGGTAGTGAGAAAGTACCTACCATCTCCTTGCACCCTGACCTCACATATTGCTCATAAGCAGATCATCACTTACTTTGTGAATTACGTACATATTAAGATATTAGATTGAGAAATAGTTTTGTATTATGTAGTGGAAACATTCTAAGAAGCAAGCGAATAATAATAATAATAATAATAATAATAATAATAATAATAATAATAATAATAATAATAATAATAATAATAATAATAATAATAATAATAATAATAATAATAATAATAATAATAATAATAATAATAATAATAATAATAATAATAATAATAATAATAATAATAATAATAATAATAATAATAATAATAATAATAATAATAATAATAATAATAATAATAATAATAATAATAATAATAATAATAATAATAATAATAATAATAATAATAATAATAATAATAATAATAATAATAATAATAATAATAATAATAATAATAATAATAATAATAATAATAATAATAATAATAATAATGAGAATCAGAAGAAAATAAATTTAAGTATCACCAAACATGCTGCAGAAGAACAAGATGATTATAAAATAAAGCTAGACGTAAGCATAAAATGTGTTACTTATTGACAGTGTTTTGGCAGTTAAACTTTAAGATATCCTGCAATAATTGCAATGCACAGTTTTGCGAACGTGTGCTTTAGAACAATTTCAATAATTATTATAAATGTTCTAAAACTTTCAGTCAGCTTTGTTAACGTTGTGTATATATTATATACATTATATAATTATACATTATACATTATATAATATACATATATTATATACATTATGTATATATTATATATACCTAGATATTCCCCAAGCTCCGTAACATTCTTACCCTAATCCATAATAGTTTTCAAGTTCAACAAGTATTGCCCCATCACGTCAGATGGTACATTGGCCTACTTCTCAATCCTCAGTTTCTTTTACCTGTTATTTTCGCTTCTTCACGTCCACTAATCGTAAGTCGTTATCTGCCATTCTTCAAATTGGGCTTTCACCCAAATCTCTGTTCCCTCTTACATTTCTATGTTAGAAATATAATAAAATGTAATATAATAACGAAAAATATTGCAAACGGCAGTTTATTTCTCTCCTCCATTACTTCGGCAGCTCGGCTCGGTAGCGTGATGTTAGCGTGTCTGCCTCACGTTCAAGAGGTCTCGAGTTCGAATCTCGGTCAGAGCGAGTTACCTGGATAAGGTTTTCTCCAGGGTTTTCCCTTATACTGAAAGGCGGATGTCGGGTAACTAAGGACCCTAGGCTCATTTGAGCATCATTTCACCCATTCCCTTCATCGTCCGATATGACTTAACTTTAGAGGACGTAAACTACAAAAAAAATATATATACTTCGGCAGGCTTCTTTGGCGGTGTGAACCAGAAGCTAATATAAATAACAATTGCACAAATTCAAGTTCATATCTTTGAGAATACAACTGCAAAAGATGTTGATAACCTTATCAGGCATTTTATTTGCCTACCTAATCCGCTCAATATGGCTGCTTTTTATGTACACATTCACTTGTTTTCGCATTTAGCTATCTCAGTATTAATCTATTGTTTTCACTCATATCTTACTTTCAGCTTCTGTGAGCCAACTTATACATAAAAAGAGTAAAAACAAAATTCTTCATTTTTATTTATTTTAAAAATTAATTAATTATTGCGCAGTACACTGACAATATATATTGTCGGATCACGATTAAGCGTGTTCCTCTCGGAGGAAATGGCCAAAGCCTCCTTAATTCTCCACTCCCAGTAGCGGTTGCATTTTGCCAAGATGGTCGTCTCCCGAAAATAAGAGGGCTGTTCAATAAAGAATGATCATAATTTTTTACGGTCAGAACTTTTTACACTAAAATTTAATCTTATTATACTCTGTTAGCCCAATGTGAAACAAACACGCCGCAGTAGTTTCACTGTTGGTACTCCTGGTTCCCGCCTGTGAGAACCAGGAAAGTTCAGACATATTCAGTATCGCCTATCGCTGCAATGGAGGTAACATGCAGTTAAAGTTGATGTTGGAGGAATATCCGGAGTTTCTTTCAAAAGTAATCACTGCTGATGAAACTTGGCTACATCATTTTGATACTGAGAGCAACAGCAAAGCTCAGTGTGGAAATCTCCTTCATCACCAACCCCCCAAAACAGCAAAAGTGGTTGCTTCTGCTGCGAAAGTTATGATCATCTCATTTTTTGATATTCATGGAATGGTTTATCAGCATGTTGTACCTGCACACACATCAGTAACTGGACAGTACTACAGGGATGTCTTGAAAACATTGCAAATCCATATCAGGCGCAAAAGACCACATTTCCGTAAAGCAGGCTGGTTACTGCACCACGATAATGCGCGGCTGCATATTGCCAAAGTTGTTGCCGAACATCTTGCAAAAATCAAAGTGAAGTGCATCTCTCACCCTCTCTACAGTCCGGATTTAGCCCCATGTGACCTTTTTGTATTCCCTAACTTGAAGAAACGCCTTCATGGGAGACAGAAGCAGTGGCGAAGGCTGCGGAGGCGATTTTGAAGGATCTCTCAAAAAATGTTTTCCAGCATATCTTTGAAGACTGACAGAAACGCTGGGACAAGTGAATCGCATTCATGGGAGACTATTTTGGGAAGGACCATCAAAATTATGAGGTTGAGTAAAGGTACGTTGTCAAAAAGAAAATTGTGATCATTCTTTATTGAACAGCCCTCGTATATAGCTTATTCTACTATGGCCTTGTTAATATAGTTAAACCTTCAATGTGATAGTGAAATTTTTAAAACACGTACTGCCATATAATAGATTTATATGGCCGTGAGAAAAAACATTTGAGAAGAGTCAAAGTAGTTGAAAACTGCAAGAAATATAAAATATATTTATATAAAATACATATCATATATAAAATATATAGGACAAACCGGAATTTTTTGACGTCTTCCAACGTTAAGTCATATCGGACGGTGAATGAAATGGGTGAAATGATGCTCAAATGAGTCCAGGGTCCATTTAGCTTACAGTTACCCGACATTTGTCTTGAAGGATAAGGGAAAACCCGGAAAAACCTTATCCAGGTAACTCACCCTAACCGAGATTCGAACTCGGGACCTCTTGAACGTAAGGCAGAGACGCTACCATCTATGCTACCGAGGCGGGCGACACACAAACCGGAAGGACCATCACTACTAAATAATCGAACATGAACGGAGCATTCGTTTAATGCAACCTGAGAAGTCTGGACTAGCAGAACATTTGTTTTGATAACGACCATAGAGCCAATTTTCGGGAGACGACCATCTTGGCAAAATGCAACAGTTACTGGGAGCGGAGAGTTAAGGAGGCTTTGGCCATTTCTTCCGAGCGGAACACGCTTAATCTTGATGCTGCATTCCAGTTCAGCTCCTCTTGGAAACTGGCCTTAAAATGGAAATCCCTCAACTTAAGGAGCACAGATCTATACAGCTTGATAATCAAGTTAAGTAGTTAGGTTTCTTTGACACAATTTTCTATACTCACGCCATCTCCTGACCTGGCGTTTAATTTACTGAAAACAGTCTTTTGTTCAGTAATGCGAATTTTGATAGTGTTTTGCCTTTGTTTATATTTGTGTTAGGTATATCCAGTGATTCATTTGTGGTTATAACATTTTATAAATATCCTGATGATGGGAGAAATGTACGCTCCCGATACGTCTATTTCTAATCGTCTTTTCACCTGGCTTGCTTCCCTGGAATAACTTGAGCATATTCGTCGCCAGGAAATCTTCAGGTCTTATTTTGCAAGATATAAGTTACATCTCGAAAATGAGTGACTACACAACAAAGCTTCATTTTGCAATAAGGCCAGCGTAATATGTAGTTAGTTCCCCGCCTCGGTAACGTAGATGGTAGCATGTCTGCCTCACGTTCAGGAAAGAGGTCCCGAGTTCGAATCTCGGTAAGGGTGAGTTACATGGATGAGGTTTTTCCGGGGTTTTCCCTTATCCTTCAAGACGAATGTCGGGTAACTCTAAGCTCCATGGACTCTGGACTCATTTGAGCATCATTTCACCCAATTCATTTACCGTCCGATATGTCTTAACGTTGGAGGACGTAAATTACAAAAAAAAAAATGTAATTAGTTGGTGTATAATTCTTACGGCTAAGAAGTAATAGAAAAGTCAACGCGAATAAAGAGAACTCCACAGATTATTCCCAGACAATTTAGAATATACATTTTAGTTATCATGTAAATACCTAAGATATATGATATTTTAAAGAAAATCGTTAACACAATTATTTAAAAGTAAAATATTTTGAAAAATATGTAAAACGCAGTTTGTTGTGGAGGAATTTTCTTTAAAAATGTCTGTTGTACCTTTGGGAAATATAGAACATAAATATCAAGTTTGATATATATTCGTTTATGTCTGAACTTTCGTTTGAATTAATGCTGTTCATAGGCACACTGACTCACACACACACACACGCGCGCGCACGGGTTTTTTCTTCTTTTTTTCAGGGGACTCTAAAAACATATATTAGCAGTAAAATCCTGGTATCGAAATTTTGTGTGAACCACAATATCTTCTCTACGTGATACAGAAAGTAGCTAGTTGTATGCGTTTGAAATGGTCCACCGTAATCTTAGCTGCATATTCGGTGCACTAGTGATGCTGATTCAACCAAGCCGATATTATCTGCTTTGCGCTGTATGCTTACCGCGGTTTCAGACGCGTGCACCCTCAGTTACCTTTCGCTTAAGTTTGTAAGTCAGCCAATTCTGCTGAGAGTGGCATGGCTCCAATCTAGTTTCTGTGAATGTGGAGTGATACAGAAGTAACTTGCACCTGCATGCTCAGCAACCGATTAAAACTCAACGTAGTTCAGCATCTTCCAAGAGGAAAGTGGCTCACCCTAAACTACCCTTTACCTGATTAATTCCATATTTTAATAGAGCAAATAAAATGTATATCTTGAATACTCCTGGAATAATTTCTGGAGTCTCCTTCATTCTGGACTTGCTAAAACATACAATTTATGTCATGTGAATTTCGTAGATAAAATACCATTTCCGAGAAATTAATTGTAATTGGTTTTAATTGCAAAGTACACTTTTCTCAGATAGGATAAGCTATTCTTTTTTATAACTCCTGGCCTACGAAGAGAATAGAATTTTAAAGTCATTACATAGCAACCAGCTGTATTCTTAAAATACCTATCACTTATAATAAATATATTGAAGTATCATATTTCCTTGTACGTACAAAAAAGTTATTTTTGTCCTCCCTTTCTCGTCAATGCTGATGTTAGGATCCGCTTGGGTTTCCTCAGAGCGAGGGAGCCGAAGCATCTGACCTGAGATGAAATCAGTGTAGAGCGTTCGGTCCAACGCCTGAGATGAATGATTGATGGAGTACTTGGTGGATTTATGGTGGGGGAAACCGAAGGACCCGGAGGAAACCCACCCCAGCGCTATGTTGTCCACCACAAATCCCACTTTACGGTCGCCTGGGATCGAACCCGGGCCCCTAGGTAAGAGCCAAGCAGTCTAAGCACTGAACCATGGTGCGGCCACAAAAAATAGCAATAAAATAATTTCTGCAAATGTTTATCTTGAATAACATGAAGTAGATAGAAGAGTAAGTGTTTATAAGAATAGCTTGTATGCGTGTAGAGAAAGTAATATGACGGCAAAATATCAAGTTTTAAAGAGTGTGCCACAAAAAAATTGTAATTCCTTGCTCTTTGCGGGATCGAAACGGAAAGTTGAATGACTCCTATTTGAATAATAGTTCTGAAAATTAAAAGTAATAAAAAGAAAAATGGTATCCGAAAAATGGTAAAGTACTAAAACATTTTTTATACAAATCGTGTCCTTTAACAAAATCCATATTTTCCTATAGTGATGTTTTGTCTCTCTTACGGTTTCCAGTTAAAACGAAATCGTTCAGGATGAACACCACAAGTCTTTCCCAGAAAATTCAAGAAACTTATTTAATTTGTTATCCAAATATGTTAAACATATAATGTGTTAATCAAAATAGCTAGACATATTTTGTGTTTTAATTAATTGATCTAGCCGTATTTAGGCTAAGTTTTCTTATAGATAGAGTTAACATAAAAAACTCAATGCCACGGCCGGAATTTGAACCACGGATCTCCTGGTTTCCGGAAAGTTGGCCATGGTAGCTCAATGGGTAAGAGCGACTGGACGGAAACCAGGAGATCCGTGGTTCAAATTCCGGCCGTAGCATTGAGTTTCTCATGTTCACTCTCAACACTTTGTGTTACTGAAAACTAACAATTTTTTCAGTATAAAGGGTAGTTGGGATTGGAGAATTTTCTTGAAAACTGTATCTCAATTGTGAAAGGTGCCGAACTGAAATACCGAGTTTTGAACTTTTATATATGCTTTCAAAAACAGCCAGACACAAACACGTACCTTTCAATAGAAATATTGCTTTGGAGTCAAGTGCTGTCTAAACATGTATTTTGCGGTAAAACACTTGGTCTACTTAATAATGGATTAAGTACCAAAGAAAGTACAAGAAATGAAATCCAACGTCGTGTACTTATCCAAAATAAAAGCCAAACAATAGAACTCCTAAGCATTCAATTTAGGATACCACATAACATAAATACAGTCAGGTATGTTAATCTCAGATGGCCACAAAAGAAGATATGGCTCCAACGAATATACTCTCTTAGCAGTGGAAGCGTTGAAAGGTTAAAAGGACCAAGCTAAGGGGAACACTGAGGAAGCCTCACAGGAAGTGGAACTACAGCGAAATCCAGGTAAATATACACGTCATCTTTGAGTGGGAACGCCCCCTATAAAACTTAAGCACTCTTTATGATTATTTTCATTATTTAGCATATAAAGTGAATATACTTATGCATAGAAAATAATATTCTATTTCTATAAATGTTATCATTTCTTAAAACAGTAGTTAAATAGGTTATATTTTTTAAAACATATTCCCGTAGTTTTACTTATATACCACGAAACAAATAGCAGTTTTAACTGTTTGTTACAAACGAACTTCTAACTGAAGACCACCAAAACATTATAAATGAGAGACGAAAAAAATATATATCAATGTTTATCTACGTAAGAGGTAATGAGCAAGAGGTAGAGAGCAAGAGGTAATGCAAATGCAGGCATCGATCAAGGGATGTGTGTTATTTACTGCAAATGAACCCTAAGTGAATAACGCCAACTGGCATTTTCCGGATCAAATTGAGAAACGTGATAGAAATTCATTATGCACAGGCCCATACAGTTAAGATTCAATCATTATAATCATTATAAACAAAGGTCTATGTCTCAAAATTATAGGCCGAGCCGAGGCTCAGTGATTAGACCAAGGCGGCCCCGGTTCGATCCCAGGCGACCGCAAAGTGAGATTTGTGATAGACAACACGGCGCTGGGAGGGTTTTCTCCGGAATCTCCGGTTTCCCCGCCATCTCATTCCACCGGTGCTCCATCTTCATTTAATGTATCATCAGTGTCATCGCCTGCGAGTGCGGGCGCTGCGGACCCTTAGCACTCGTGGTACCTCTGACGTTACTAGAGGAACCTCGGGCCGAACATCTGAGCCCCTCCTTCGGGAGTTGTTCGGATTGGGATGGACTCGAGGGGGCAGTGTGTTCCCGATACCCGTGGGGATCGGGTACGTCTTCGGACGGGGTTGAGGGAAGCCATTAATTCTCCCGGGTACTAGTCTGCAAAGCTAGTAGAAGGTGTGCTAGATCATCAGGCGGTCCCACCGAGGTCAGATCGGTAGTCTTCTACTTTGGTGTTGACGCGCGTAAGTGGCGTATCCACTTCCATCCCGTCTTGAGTCCATAGGACCAGATATGGTGGGGGCTTGTTAGTCTCTAGGTCTTGCCCTATGGAAAGCCCCACGGAGGACGCCGAGCGCCCTTTAGGACAGCTCGGATAACTCCCTGGTCGAAAGAGGCTCGGGTCTTGTTCCTACGGGTTCAAGACTAATGGGAGTAGACCCTCTGGCCTTAAACTGTCATCGCCTGCGGTGCCGTATGTAGTAAAAGCGGGCGTAAAACACTAAACATTTCTCAAAATTATAAAATGGTTCCGTTGCCCACCTCGATAGCCTAGATGGTGGCGTGTCTGCCTCACATTGAAGAGGTCCCGAGTTGCGGGCTCCCTCGTAGCTCGGTCGGTAGAGCACCTGCCTGCCGTGCTAGGGGTCCCGGGGTTGAATCCCGGTGGTGGGAGTGGGGATTTTTCTCCAATCAAGATAATTCGCCAGCCCTCGCAGCCATGGTCGTTAGAGCGTATGTTTCTAGCATTCCGCCAAGTATAGGGTCGTGGGTTCGAGTCCCGCCTTGGGTATGGGGTTTATGTGTATAGTGAATATGTGTGAAACTAAGTAAAACATTTAATAAAATAGACGTAAATAATGAAAAAGCTGTTAAATAAGAAAAAAAAGTTCGAATCTCGGTCAGGGTGAGTTATCTGGGTAATATTCTCCCATATACTGAAAGATGAACGTCAACTTGAAGATCTACGGACCCTGGACTCATTTTAGCATCATTTCATTCATCGTCCGATATGAAAACGTTGGAGGACGTAAATTAACGAAAAGAAATCGCGGCTCCGTTAATAAGGGGACTGTATATTTGAGCAAAAACAGTACAGACAAAATTACATGTTCGACAGAAAATCTACACTGAGATTAGAGGAGCGCTTTTTTACTTTTTAAGTTCAAATGATTCTCAATTAGTAAATTGTCTTTAAAACTTCTAAATGTTGCACTAGGTTTACCACAAGAATACGTTACTGAATGATTTCACTACAAATATGTTAAGTATAATACAATGAATTTTGTAATATTTGGGCTAGAAAAACAACAGCGCCTCTTTATTGATCAGAGGTTGAATTTAACATTCACAGAAAGTTGAACTTATTTCTGAATTACTTTTGTCTACTGTGTAACATTCTTTCTGTGACACTATGCACCCAATTTTCAAACAGGCCTAGCATTTTCACCAGGCATTTATAGTTATTATATATTACAAATAATTAATAATATATTTTTTGCAATTATTAGAGCTTCTGCAGTAGCCACTAAACTGGTTCTTTGCAGTGACCAAAATTTGGAGTGAATGACACCTAAAGAGTAAAGGTCATTGGTGGAATGTTCATGTTGTTTTGCAACGTTGGGGTTCAGGTCTGTAAATATTTTTATATCGAAAATTATTGCTTTCGCTTTTAATAGAATTTCCTGAGGTTTAATGCTATAAAATTGATGGAATCATATAAATCCCTTTTGAAATGAGAATAATGCTTAGTTTTATTAAAACGACAAACATAAGGAATTAAAAGGAAAAAGGGTTAAGAATTCTGCAAACTAATGGTGTTTTTCTGGATTTTATAAGTCTAACATCCTTTTAAGTATAGCGACTTTTGGATACCGATAAGTTGTTTATTACGGAGGCAAATAAGTTATTAAGCAAATCACTGCAATTGAATTATCTGGTGTTCATTTAAAAACCTGCAAAAGGCTTTAAGGAAAGTCTTGTTAAATGATAGCATCTTCGAAACGCAATGCTTTAAATGCTTCCCCAATATTTTTCTGAAGTAAGGGGAGTTAAAGAATTTCACGACCGTAACTGATTTTGTGTTAGCAACAGGTTAATGCAGCCGCCATGTAAGCTCTGTTCTGTATCCTGTGTTTATAAGTCACCGTGTACACTAATATTTTAACAATGTTTTGTATATCTGAACTTATTATTTGAAATAAATTTGCGTCAAAAACATATGAGTATTTAAAAAAGAAGCTAAGAATGATTTTTCAAAGCATATTTTTCCAAACTGTAGGAATGTTTTTAAATGAATGTTTAATAGAAAATGTTAAGTTTGAAATATGGAATATTTGTTTGTAAGCAGCCGTTATCCAACAGTTGCGGAAGAGTGCATACATTACCGGAACTCCGACTGATAACGAGCTACCGTAGTTGGTAATTGAGGCCATAGTCCTTTCTTCTATGAATTGCCTCACAACACCTAATTAGCAAATTACTTAGGTAAACAAAGAAATAAGAATGTGACAGCGAAAGGAAACATCTATTTGATTGCAGCTAATGTTTATTTTAAGCATACAGAGCGGCATCACTAATTGACATCGATATTTTATACCATATTGTGACCCTTATCTACTCTAGTACATGGATTTTTAATTATAGGTTAGGTGTACACAGACACAGGTGGCTCAGGATTTGCCTCCTCACAGATGTTTCACAGCTGGACAAGCAACAGTGCGTGACATATTGGCGGTACAACGTGGAAGCACGGTAAGCAACTATCTTATCGATAACACACATATCATAAACTTACCAGCTGAAGTCGTAGCCATGTTTCTCAGGTTTTCCTCAAGCCGGTAGTGTAGAAACTGGAAAACTGTGACAGGAACCTGGTTTCCTTACTCGTTGAGGAGAGATATGACCGCGCTTGTTGTTTCACGGTGTTGTTTGCCTCATGACGACACCTGTCACTCTGATGCGGGTGGGGTACATGCACAGTGCTGGCTGATTATCGAGTAGGAATGCACCCTCTAACACCTCTACGATAGGATAGGAAAAACCTAGGGACACAGTAGCGTCGACTGGTAAACGCGCAGGGATGCGCTCGTCGCGACCAACTCGACTGAGGTAAGAGTCGGTCGATCAATGTCATGGCTTGTAGAACCGTGCGCATAGGAAGGAAGCAAAGCGTCACTCCGCGCGGCGAATACAATCGACTTTGCAATGTGCACTTACAATTCCCAATCCTTCCTTACCGCAAAATGCTCAAATTATAAATACTTAACCTAAAAAACTTAGTTTGCGAATGATCTGCACAAATTCAGAATATGTTGAATTATAAAGAGGGCTCGGAAGTTGAAGAACTATAAATTACCTATTAAAACCTATAAAAAAGAGATTCAAATATCCAGAAAACAAACAGGGAAAAATATATGTTCACTCACATGACTTTCTCTACTCTACTATTCTCATAACTTTTTATTCTTCTTTTTATTTTGAGTTAACCGAGATAGCAAAAAGGTTTTATTTTATATATTTTTGTTTCTTTCTCAATTATATAATGTGTTTGTGTGTGTGTTCATGTGTGTTCGATTCTTAAAACTCGGAAGCATTCGATGACGCTGCGTTGACGATATATGCTTTGGAAAGGTAGAGCCAGACTGAAAAAATTCAATAGCTATCATAATTACGCCTGTAAATAGCCATCATAAAATTTTTCTCTTGTTTTCATTGCTATTTCCTCTTATTTTTTCCTCTCCATCTCTCTCTCTCTCTCTCTCTC